>PVLC010006357.1:49585-70050 GCA_004027655.1 Graphiurus murinus | reverse complement strand
TGGGAGCTGTTCTTTTTTTTTTTTTTTTTTTTTTTTGCGGTACTGGGGATTGAACTCAGGGGCATTCTACCTCTGAGCTGTACCCCCAGGCCTATTTTTTTTTTTTATTCTTTATTTTGAAACTAAGTTGCGGAGTGCCTCACTAGGTAGCTGAGGCTGGCCGCGAACCCGGATCCTCCAGTCTCAGCCTCCCAAATGCTGGGATTACAAGCGTGTGCCACCACGCCCGGCGGGAGCTGTTCTTTTCTAAAGTGCTAAAATGACAAACTGAATAGCTTGATACAAATTTCAAGGGGTAACCCCTGTGGGGTTTGTTTGTTTGTTTTGGTACTAAGGATTGTACCCAGGGGCAATCAAACTGTAAGCTATACCTACAGCCCTATTTTTTTCTGTGTCAGCTGTTTGCTGCTCTGGGTTCCTATTATTTACCTATAGATTAGATCAGATTCTGAATTCTTCTAGTTTTTTTTTTTTCCTAATATCTGTTTGTGAGTCTCCAACTAAGAAGGGGAACTGTTCTTTTCTAAAGAACAAACTGAATAGCTGGATACAAATTTCAAGGGGCAAGCCTTGTGGGGTTTTTATGTGTGTGTGTGTGTGTGTGTGTGTGTGTGTGTGTGTGTGTGTGATTGTATTCTTTTATTTTGAAACAAGGTCTCAGTAAGTTGCAGACGGCCTCACTAGGTAGCTGAGGCTGGCTGTGAACCTGGCCAGCATTCTCTCCTCTCAGCCTCCCAAGTCCTGGGATTACAAGTGTGTGCCGTCACACCAGCGTTTTTTTTTTGTTTTGTTTTGTTTTTTTTTTACAAGGTCTGGCTAAATTGCTGATACTAGCCTCAAAACTGTGACCCTCCTGTCTCAGCTTTCCAAGTACTTGAATTTCAGGCGTGTGCCATCATACCCCTCGTGTTTGACGTATGGACTACATAGAAAGTTTATCAAACTACCCAATACTTTAGCCAAAGACATTAAACTGCTTATCAGGATGAGAGTTCAAAGATCTTCATGCTGTGGACGGCTTTTATCAAGATGGTGAAACGGTACTCCCTATCATAGAGATTCTTGCCCCATTTTAATTTTTTATTATTGCTATCACTTGACCAGATAATGGTTTAGTTAAAATTTTACAGCGGTAGCTACTTTGAGTAAATTGACAGAACCTAAGAAATCCTATGGTCCACCTAGTGGGTAACTCTGACAACATCGCCACATCGCCAACACACCTTTTTGTTCAAATTATTCTGGTGGTCTTTTTTTTTTTTTTTAATAACACTCTCCTAATTCAAACTAGTTATAGAATATTAAATAATACAATTAGCTGGGCATGGTGGCACATGCCTGGTATCCCAGTATTTGGGAAGCTGAGATAGGAAGGTCACAGGTTCAAGGTCAGCCTCAGCAATTTAGTTCATTAAAAAATTAAATGGTCTGAAAATGTAGCTCAGATGGAGAATGCCCCTGGGTTCAATCTCCAGTACCTCTCATCCCTGCAACACACACAAAGATACAACTGCTCTATTTAATTTATTTATTTATTATTATTTTTTTTTCGGTACTGGGGATTGAACCCAGGGGCATTCTACCTCCGAGCTACATCCCCGGGCCTATTTTTTATTCTTTATTTTTGAAACAGGGTCTCACTAAGTTGCGGAGGGCCTCACTAAGTAGCTGAGGTTGGCCACAAACCTGGCTCCTCCAGTCTCAGCCTCCCAAGTACTGGGATTACAAAAGTATGCGCCACCACGCCCAGCTTGCTCTATTGCATTTAAGTGGGAAAATGTCTGTGCCAGAATTTCCACTACAGGTTGTATCTGGATAAACCCTGCTAGGGAAATTGAGGCCTGACTACATAAAATACTCCAGGTCAACAGAGCCAGAAAAACATTCTTGCAAACCTCCTTGTGCCTCATATGTGACTAAATAGTGGTGATTTATGGACAGATTCCTTATCCCCAATCACTTTTCCCAGACTAGACAGGTCTGGGACCAAAACAGGTTCATCCTGGTGCTGAGGACCAATCAAAACCGAACTCCAGGATAACGGAGCAGAAATGCTTTCAGAGAAAGAACGTGATCGAAAAGGGGGGAATCTGAATTGTTTGAATCAACAGAGTCACGTCTACCAAGTCCTAACAACAACAACGGGTAATAATAAAGCCAAGAGGAGATCTCATGCATGAGAGAGGAGATCTCATGCATGTGCCTAGGAACCAAAATGAACACAAAAGATTCTGCCAGAACTGCAGCCTTGAAAACTGCCACCACACCCTTACACACACACACACACACACACACACACACACACACACACACACCAAGAAAACAAGATTTAGAAGTCTCCTTTAAGACGTATATATGTTTAAGGTCTTTGCCTGGGAAGCCAGCTCCCACTCCCTAGTCCTGGGGTCCCTTGCATAAGATAGAGGTAAAAGTTTCTGGAATTGATCCAGCCAGTAGTGCAGGTTCCAGAGTCGCGACAGGGTCGTCTCGTTAGGAGAAAGGGTGTCCAGCAAGAATAAACACACGAGAGTAATGGTGAGCGTAGGGAAGGGGTGCTCCACACTTGCTAGAGTGATTTGAGGTAAGGCGTGCTCTACCTCGGGCCAGAAGCCGCGGTCTTCTTCTCTAAGCACTTTCCAGAACACTGTTCATGACCATCACTTCGCAGATCACAGTGCCACTCATTTTCCCCCTTCCCTATCTCTCTCTTCCAGTCCTTTCTAGCGATTTCCTCGTTTCCAGACAAATCCCTGTGTGTTTCTAAATGCACCCCTGAGACTTGGGACACGGGGGAACTCGGGCACCGCGGGGGCCGGCTGCCTCGGGCAGGTGCAGGGCCAGGCGCGGAGGCGGGGAGGGGCGGCGCAAGGCGGGATGTTGTTACCTGTGCAAGTAGTGGAGGATGAACATGGCGAGGAGTATGCGGTTGGGCCAGCTGCGGAGGCGCAGGGCGGATGCGCGGAAGCACTCCCAGAGCGGCCAGACCAGCGAGGGCAGCTCCTGCAAGAACCAGGCGGCCCGCGAAGGGATGTGGGGACCTGGCCACTGCGACGCGTACCGGCCATAGGGCGAGCCCAGCGACCAGTGAAAATAGCTGCCCAGGAAGCCCAGCAAGTACTCTAGGTGGGCCAGCACATCCAGCAGATGCGCCTCGGCTAGGTCCATTCTGGCCCGTTGCAGCGCGCTCCAAGACCAGCCGCACGGAGGGCGTCTTATAAGGCAGCGCTCAGGGCCGGGCTTCCTACAACCCGCCAGCCTCCCAGTGTCCTCGCAGCCCCGTGCCAGCGCGGGTCCAGGGTGGCACCATCCACCTGCTCCGGATCGCCCCTCCCACGGAGCCGCCGAAACCCCGCCCACCCCGCCCACCTGAGCCACACCCTGGCCCAAGGCCGCCAGAGCCACGCCCCTTCCCCTCAAGCGCCCTTAGCCCCCGGCCCTTTACGGCTGCACAGCCGGAGCCACGCCCCGTCCCGCCCAAAGCGCCCGTAGCCACGCCCCTCACGCTCACGTAGCTGGAGCCGCGCCCCCCGCCTACGCTGCCGTAGCTCCGCCTGTCCGAAGCCACGCCCACTCCCTGACAGCTAAATCCCGGTTCACGTGTTTTTCCCTCGCCGCTCTGCGCACGCGCTGGTGTCGGGCTGTCCGCGGAGGTGCCTAAGCCCACGTGGAAAGTGGTGCGTTGTGGGCGGAGACACATTTGGGGGCCGCTCCTCGGGGACACTTTATTCTAGGGCGTCTGCGTTTTTTTCTTGTCCTCGTTTTCCGCGGGCCCGGGTTGTGGAGCGTTTGGCATATATCTAGACACCCCTGAAAGGACCAGTCCCGCCCTCGCGGGGGCCTTGCGCTCCGGCCGGAAGTCCCGGAGTGTGGCGGCGGTGGCGGGCAGGTGTCTGCGCGCAGCGTGTGCGACCGCGTGGGCCATGGGGCGGCGGGCACGAGGTCGGCGGCTCCGGCAGCAGCGGCCGGAGGGCGCGGATGACGGCGCCGAGGGTGGCGGGAAGCGCAGCGAGACGGTAGGTGGCGGGCGCGGAGGGCCGTGGGCGCCGCGTGGGCCTTCCGACCCCGAGGCCCGCTAGCGCCAGCGAGGGGCGGCTCCTCGGACCTTGCTTAGACGACCCATTCCTCCGCAGGGATGGGAAGGAGGATACCCTGAGATCGTCAAGGAGAACAAGCTGTTCGAGCACTACTACCAGGAGCTGAAGATCGTGCCCGAGGGCGAGTGGGACCAGTTCATGCGCGCACTCCGGGAGCCCCTCCCGGCCACTTTGAGAATTACTGGTTACAAGAGGTAGGGGTCTGGCAACCAGGGTTAAGAATGAGGGATTTTCTTTCGGCAGGTGACTGAAGTGTTGGAGAACCGCTTCATTCAGTGAAATAGGCCCAGGTCTAGGAGGCATTACAGGTGGTGGGAATGAAAAATAAAGTGGCATTCTGAGAATGTTTTGGTATACGGAGATTGGAGACTGAGGGTCCTATCTTTGGAACCCAAGGGAGTTTATGACATGGATTTTCCCTAAAACCTATGGTTCCCCTCTCTAGTCACAGCTTCCCAAGATGAGTTGCCAGTGAAAACGGAACTGCTGGTATATTTAGGAGAGAAGGGATACATTTAGCGATCGAGGATTGTTGTTTAAGTTTTAAAGGAATACCATAAAAGGCCAAAGAATGGCTTCTCTCCATGCAGAGTTGGCTTTACTTGTAAAGCTGAAGACTTGGAGTCTTAAAGAGGTGAAGCGTTTTAATCAAGTTAGCTTCTTTTTAGATCGTTTTGAAACTTGTTTATTTTTCAATAGCCATGCAAAAGAGATTCTCCATTGTTTGAAGAACAAGTATTTCAAGGAATTGGAGGACCTGGAGGTGGACGGACAGAAAGTTGAAGTTCCACAGCCACTGAGTTGGTAGGTTTTTCAACATTACCTCGTTTTGGATATTTCTTTGAGATTTTAATTTTGTCCCTTGGAGGTATTTCTTGCCAGTACTTTTGTTACTAACAGGAAAGAGCCTGGATATACTTTCCAGACACCTAGTGTTCTTTTCCTTCACACTTTCTCATTGACATTATGCTGGTATGAAAGTTTTTACAAATGACTTGTACCTGTCTGTATTTTGGTTACAGAATTTAGTTCTTTTGGTATAGTAGGTCCAACCTCTTTTCTTGATGATACTACATTTACCATTTCATGTACAGCCCTTGTTTTTTTCATAGAATCGTTGCAGAGTGGCTTCTTTCCCTTTGGAAAAAAGGATAGATTCAGTCTGATGAAAAAATTTCCACAGTCTGCTGTGGATTATATCCCAGTATCTCCCAGCACAGACCTCGCCCCCAAATTTGTCTTCTCTCCCTCTGCAGTACTCTTGCTCCCCGTGCTAGCCATTTCTTTACCTTTCTCTGTGTGGGGGTGTTCTCTAGGTTACCTGTTGCAGGTCTCAGCTGTGTGAAGGTGATCCCTTAGTCCCACAGCACAGGCTGTCGGGAGAAATGCCTGGAGAACAAAATAAAGATGTTAAGCCCTGGGTGGATTTATAAAAGTGGTTAAAGCAAATTATACTAGTCAGGTTAATTTTGAGATATTGACAATCCTCACAAAAGGAAAAAAAAATACTTTTAATTGTTGCATGAGAGTGAATTTAACAAGCCCCCCCCCCCCCCGCAGATTTTGAAGTTTTGACTGTTTCAGTGGGTGATGTTGTCATTCACTTTATTCACTTTTAGATAATCTTTAGTGATCATAAAACAAGTCAAGTTTCATTAGTAATGGAGTATAGCTTTGCTTTCTTTTCTTCAAGTGGTTATTTGGATTTTTAGTGTTTGTGTCAGATGTGCAGAGCATATACGTTTCGAATGAATGCTGAATGGTCACACATTAAAATCATTGTGCAGCCAAGATCAAACCATCTTTATAGAGTGCATTTCTGGGATGCAAAAATAAGTGTAATTTTATACCAAAAAGTGGTGGTCTTTTTAATGAAAAATTTTAGTCAGATTTTAAGAGCTTGAAGGGAAGATGACTTGGGTGCTGGGTTGCTGTTGGAGGTCATTAAATGTATATCCATTGTGGTGAGGTCAGTGGAAAGGGAAGGTGCTTTTCAGCTGTTATGGTTATGGCTTCGCTGAGATGGGGTGGCTTTGGGGACTCAGTTTTTCTCTCCCCTAGTAACTAGGCCATAGACTTCTCTCCCCTTGAGTACCTTGGTCTGAAGACTTGATTAATGGTATGATGCTCCTGCAGTTGCTTGAAATGGAGGCTGTCTGACCATTTAGTTTTGCATGGCTTTGCTGCTTCACAATATCACTTGAGAACATTGGCTCCTAAAACCTTGTGTCTCGAAGCATGGCGATGAGGTAAGGAAGGCTTTGAAGTGGGAAAGTTTTTAAAGCCCTCCATTCTTGGCCAGTAGGAGGATGTTTCAGTCCATCATTGCGGCTGTATTCTTCCCCTGGTTCCCATCAACTGAGAAACCATGGGTTTTTGGTAAGTCTTGCTGTTTATTACTGTTCCTTGCAAGCTACCAGCAGCTGTTTTCTCATCTTCTTTGTTGAACATCATCTGAAGATATGTGGTAAAGTAATTGCAAGGTTTCCATGAAAGGCCCTGTACCTTGTCTGTAGTTTAGAAGGGAAAGTGAGTCACTGCCATTAGCTGTTAACTCTGAGGCTGTTTTTCTTCCTTTAATTTTCTGAGCACGCAGCTGAAGGGTCTTATCAGAAGATTGAATGATTTGGGGTTCTTAATACTCAGCTATATCTGTTATCAGTGACAGTTTCTTGACAGCCTTATTCTGTAAACATTTATTTAGCCAAATTGGCTCATCGCTTGTAGGATACTTGTAAATCACTTTGCAAATAAAGCAGAAACTTCAGCAGGTGGCTTTTTCTATCATTCAGAATATGTAATACAGATTATTGAATATTCTTGCTAGCTCCTTGGTACACAGTGAAATATAATTTAGGAAAGTATTTTTAGAAACACATTTTGGGGAACACTGTTATGTATAGGACTCTTAGCTTGGCAGATTCCATAGATCCAGAACAGTGGAGAGTTATTCTAAGACCTTATATTGCCAGTCAGTTGTTGACATCTGTTTATATGCTTTTTAATGTCTGGGTTGAAGATGACTTATCAAAAATGTTGTGTACATTCAGAGACCTTTTTTCCCCTTTAAAATTTTTGATGTGCAAAGGTGACAATGGTGCTTTCTGTTATCCTCAAAAAAAAAAAAAAGACCAGGTAGGACTTGTCTTAAAAGACTCAATAAATAACTAAGAATTAAATATGGCTCTTTAAGATTATCTTATTTGATGCTAAAATCTACAAAGATTTAAGAAGATGTGTTGGCTCAAAAAAGATGAAATTGTTCTAAATCTATATAACAAACATGCTATTTTAATTAATTTTAACTTCTATATTTGAACATTCTTAAACATTTCGATTGATAATGGCTAATGGCCTTCACACTTAGGTTTCCAGGAGAACTTGAAGCTTGTTTTAATGAATTTACATTTTAACTCCTAGAAATTCAACTTGTGAGGCACACAGATTTTTTTCACGTTTTATTACTTGATAGTGAAAATGCAGCTATTTACAGTGAGTGTAGATGGCAGGTAGTGTGCATCTTGATATTTGGTAATTGAGTAAGGTGATAAGTTCCATGATAATATTGTCATTGATCACAAGTGTAGTCAGTGGTTTCAGGGTTGCCAGAAATTATATAAAAGTGAGCATGGGGTATTCGGCATTGCAGAGGTCACAGTGCACAAGGCCAGAGGAATATTTAGCTTCTTTGTTTAATTGCCTGGTAAATATGGCTTTATTCTGGCTTCATATTTTTGAAATGAGTTAAACATTGAAGAGGAGGAAACAGATTCAAAGCATTAATGATGTGCGGAGGGTGGCTGTGAATAGACTCATCCAGTTTAATCCTTACTATTTAGTAGATAATACTTTGACCTACATCTTACAGTGTCTTAAACTTTTACGGCCTGAGATTGTGTCTCTTTAAATAACCACTGGGAATTTCAGATCAGTCACGTGTTTGTTTTCTAGCCAGTTCAGTTACACTTTCGTGCTGCCACTCTGGCTGCAGTTGGATGTGTGGAACCCTTGTGATCTGCATCATGGAGTTGAGCTCGTTATTATACCTCACCCTTAAGGAGTGCTGAAACCACAGTGAGGTTTATCACTGTAGAACACGTGCTTGGCTTGATGTGGGGCTGAGCGAGTGTGGTGCTGGGTGTCGTCAGTGTGCTTACTCACGTGGTGCACGTTAGTGGATGGGTGCAGGCCAGATTTGGGAAGCCCACCATTGCTGTGACGTCAACATTTATAGAACATCCAGACATATTCACAGAAGTGGCAGGAGATGCTTCGTTCTTAGGTTTGTATAGATACCCGAGAACTAAGGAGTTCAGATTAATGCATTGTTGGGGACTTTGAGTGGCACGGTGGCATTTTTTTTTTTTTTTTTTTTGTATGTAACACATTTCAGTATATCGGTGAACCATTTTGTTTTCCAAATAACAAAAAAAAAAAGTCTCTTTAAAAAATCCTAATGAGGTAAATGTTAGATGTTCAGATTGCTGTCATACCTGGCCTGCTATGTGTGATTTTGTGTGATATCTACTTTAACTCATCTTCGTTAGGTCTTTTTTCTGCTGACCTCTCCACCATTGTTAACCATTGTGCGGATTAGAAGCAGAGTAGTCTCCGCTGTTTTTTTATCTCCATCATTATTATTTTATGGTAGTATCACATACACCTATTTCTTGCACCACCGTGCTGCTACTGTTTTCTCACGCCCAGGGACATGACTGAGAATTGCTGACTGCACTTGAGAGCAGTGTGGATATGAGCAAATGTGTCCTTTGGCATGTGATCTATGGAAGTAATTCATGGTCAAGAGAACTCTTTGGTACGTACAGTCCAAACGTTTTACTTTCTTTTGTGTCAGGTATCCTGAAGAACTTGCCTGGCACACAAATTTAAGTCGAAAAATCTTGAGGAAATCTCCACAGCTGGAAAAGTTCCATCAGTTCCTGGTTAGCGAAACCGAATCTGTAAGTAGACATCTTTGGATTTATTAGTTTCCTTACAGTATTAAACACCGAGATGTAGCTGAGTTTTACTGGCACCGTAGTAGTCACTGGCAGTGACAGTTAGTAGTTTCTGATTGTTTATTCAACTGTTACCTTTTTGTATTGTTTGATCATGAGATTTAGTAAGACGTCATTCACAGGTGTCAGTAATATCTTCTCTTACTTGCTTCTTACAGGTGTGTAGCACTTTGCTTGACAGGGCGCTGCTCATGAGGCTACCGCCCAGTCCATTCCCGGCTCTTTCTTAGGTGCACATTCCAGTTGTTTGTTATAATATAAGTAATACGTGTTTGAGGGCACATTAGTGGCGTATGGGTTTTTTTTTTAAATGAGGCTTTGTTTCCCTTTTTTATCACTTCTATTTTTTCTTCCCACACTACTGCTATGCTCCACCTTTGCCAGAGTATAAACACCTAAGAACAGCTTCGGTTCTCCTAATAGGCTGACCTTCTCAGTTTCTTAACCACCCCACATTCCTTGAGTTCAGTTCAGTCACCGAACATCTTACTTCTTACTTTTCTTGAACCATCTACAACAGAGTAGCTATTCCCTCAGAGTTAAATGAATGCCCATGTAGTTTGGTATTGTGAGCTTTACTATTTCCTTTTTCTTCTTAATTTCACATTTAAAGTCTGGTTTCCTGCTTCCTCGTTTCCATCTACTTTACTATTTCCTTTTTCTTCTTAATCTCACATCTAAAGTCTGGTTTCGTGCTTCGTTTCCATCTTCTTCTTAGCCAACCTCTGTGTGTCCCCAGTTCTCCTTTCTTTTTCACTGTGAGCTGACAGTAATACTGTGCTTCCCAAATTTCTTCCCTGAAGCCAGTTCAGAAGCCGCTCACCTCATTCATTTCTAACGTACTCAACTCACAGCTGTTAGCATCAGCGTGGCTTCTGTCCATGTAGGAAACCTGTAAACTAGGCTTGTGTCTGCCTGAATAGTAAGAACCACGTGCTGCCACATACCTCGTCTGTGCTTGATTCTCTTGCTCAGCTTTTCTTCGAGAGGGAAGGTCAAGTAAGGACAAGCAAATTGTTAGGGGACAATTCAGGTTTGCATTCTGAATAGAGCAAAGGGTTTGTGGGGACCAGTGTGATCCATGGGTTGGTAGGTTTTGAGCCAAGTGCTGGTAGCTTGGGAAGGTGGAGATGGGAATTGGATTTGGCGGACGTTGTAGGGACTCAGTCTAGGCTTTTGACCATGAGCCCGTGTGATGTGCGCTCTTGAGGTGAGCAGGGACGCCTCTGGGAACCTCTTGAGAGTATTTTGAGTGAAGCAACTAACTGCTGGGATGTCCGTGGTTGAGGGCCCATGTTCCCGTTCCATTTAATACTTCAATTGAAAACTTGGACGGGAACAGAAAGCAAGCTTACCAGAAGCTCGTGTACAGCCCCCAGACTTGACATCAGCATGCCTACCGCGTGAATCGAGCTTCAGGGGTCCCCATAGACTCATCGCTGCCCAGAAACGGGATGTGTAGGGTGGGAGGAGGCCTGGCTGTGTGGAGCAGGAGCCTGAGGCGTGGCATGGCATGGCTGCCAGGCTGTTGGTCAGGTTGTGATGGGGCACTGCTGGCCTGCAGTGGCAGGATTCTATCTGTATCTGAACACTGTCTGCCATGGCACTGTCCTGCCTGGCCCTCCAAGAAGAGGTGCGGGCCTTTTGCAAGCAGTAGAAAGGCACTTTCTGAGGAGTAGAAAGTAGACGTGGATGGTTCTGAAAGCAGAGCAGGACCCAGAAATAGAAGTGAGACTTCAGTCAGGAGGGCACCTTCTGTCCTGCGCTGTGCTGTGCTGCTTGCTGGTGCTCCTTTCTGCCGAAGGTATTTAGAGAGCAGGCCACCTTAGAGGGCCTCACCTGCCCCTGGTGCTTTGGTAGGTGGAGTTGGGACTGTAATACTAAGAATGAGTATTAACACCGAATTTCTAATACTTTTTAAAAATTTCTAATATTCTTTTTTTGCGGTACTGGGGATTGAACTCAGGGGCATTCTACCTCTGAACTATATCCCCAGCCCTATTTTTTATCTTTTATTTTGAAACAGGGTCTCACTAAGTTGCAGAGTGCCTCACTAGGTAGCTGAGGCTGGCCAAGAACCCGGATCCTCCGGTCTCAGCCTCCCAAATGCTGGAATTACAAGTGTGTGCCACGACGCTCCGCTAATTTCTAATATTCTGATGGTGAGTTTGGGTATTGGCGTCCATTTACATGGTGACCATTTATATACTACTCTAAAAATCTGTTTTCTTTTAATCTTCTAGGTGATCTATAAACTCTTGTTCTATATAAAATTACTTAATCTTTTTCTGTTGCACAATGTTGAACTTCTCTGCCTTTGTTGTTTTCCTCCCCCAGGGAAACATCAGTCGTCAGGAGGCTGTCAGCATGATCCCACCACTGCTGCTGAATGTTGAGCCGCATCACAAGGTAGTGTGCATAAGTAGAGCCTGCGCTGAGTAGGGTGTGGGCGCTATTGTGCCTGTTTGTTTTGTGGAAAACTTTAATAGACTTAGTCTTTTTTTTGTTTTGTTTTTTTCTTTTCACTTTGGGTAGAGAAATAGAATACATTTTATTTTACATTCTTTTTCTGTACTTTTTTATGCAGCTCATAGAGCTATTTTCTTCCCTTTTAAAGTTTATTAATTTACTAAACCGATTTCTTCAACAGCCTTGATTGGCTAAATCACATTGAAAATCCTAATGAGAGCTCATTAGATGTCGACCTCTGTTTAGTGCTCCTTACATAATCAATAAATTCCTTTTACCATTCACATAGTCCGCTCAGGTAGATGCCCTCACTGTCTGCACTCTCCAGGTGAGGAGAAGGAGCAGAGGGAAGTGGAGTGGCGTGGCCGAGACTTAGAGCTGACAGGGCTGAGCGGGGTGAGGGCCCAGGTCGCTCTGCCAGGGTTCTGCTCCTCATCTCTAAATTTACTGCTTTCGCTGATTTTTGAAGCCATTCTGTCCCCGCCCCTGTGGAAACTACACCTTATCATTCTGTGTTTTTGGGGGGGAAGTGGTATTATATATTATGGGATTCGTATAAGTAACGTATAACATGTTACAGACTCATTCTATAAGGAAGTATGTTTAGCTTTTGAAATTGCAATCAAAATACTAGAATTACTCAAGACAGTTTTAAGTTAAACATATAATATTCAGTTTTTCAAGGCCATGAAACGTTTTCTTGCTTGTTACTAGATCTTAGATATGTGTGCAGCACCTGGATCCAAGACCACACAGTTAATTGAAATGCTGCATGCTGACATGAATGTTCCGTTCCCAGGTATTCCTTCATTGGGCTTGTTTTTGGAAGGGGGGTGGAAAGCTACTGTGGTGGATTGTAGATGAGGAGAGGATCCTAATGTTGCTGCTCAGTGGGCCCTCAGGTCTTTTTACCGAAGATAGAGCTGGACAATTCACACAGTATGGTGAAGACTCCCCAGTTCATACTGGGGGGGGGGGTACTGGTGATGTAACCCAGGGGCCTTCTACCTCTGGTGACACCCCTAGCCCTATTTTATTTGGAAACAGGTTGTCACTAAGTTGTTGAGGCTGGCTTTGAACCTGTGATCCTCTTATTTCAGCCTGCCAAGTACTGGGATTACAGGCATGAGCCACCACACTAGCCCTATGTGTATTTTCTGTAAAAGCACGTGGCGTGTTTTTGGTCGGGCCTATTGATAGCAGATAAATGTCATAGTTTGGGTTTTCAGTAGTAACCCCTCCCGCACTTAGTTGCTCATACTGCTTTATGTGAAGTTAGTGCGTAGCCCTTAAGAACTAACTGCTGCCGGGACCCCTCCACCGTTAACTGGCAAGTTGTGCGGCAGTACTAGCCATCACGTTTGAGGGGGAATGTAGTGCTTACCTTGCAAGGTCAGGCTGTAGAGCACTCTGGAAAGAACAGCCATTACCAGTGTCACCGACACCCCGTTACAGGTTCTTTTAAGAACAGAGACACTGCCCTGTGAAGTTACAGGCAGCCTTTGTCTCCTCCTTTCTTTCTTGAAGCCAGTCACCCGGTTCTGTTTTAATGGCACACCTGTTAGCTGTGTCTATGTCATTATTTTGCTTAGTCCTCTTTTTTTATATTCTCTTACGTTGTTCAGAGATAATGTTTTTGGTAAAACATCATTTTTACTTCCCTGATTTTGTTTTCTTCAAATTTGTTATGAAGATCCTTGATTGTGGCAGGAGAGGCACTTTCACTTCTTTATGTATTGATATTTTTCAATTTTTTATTGAAGACCAGTCCTGATTTAAATATTGCTAGGCTTATTCACCCCTCCGCCGAGGGTGTGAGAGGAAAGGAACCTGAGCAGAGGCCACACCCACGCCGGTTCCCATCCTGGCCGTCCCAGGAGTAGCCCAAGTGTCCGGGGGGGCCTGAGTCTCCGTTGAGATCACAGCACTGGTCAGGCGATTCTCTGGTGCTCTACACTTTGTCTCCTTGCCCTCCTTCACAATTAATAGTCACTAATCACAGAAAGGTCGTTGGCACCACAGCTGTTACCAAGTGAATCTTAGGCTTCAAAGTTTCAGGTGTCCATAAAGTCTGCCAGTATCACCTGGCTCCTTTTTCAGGGCTACTTAGATACTGCTAGAATGTCTTAGCCTCAGGGCTTAGGTTTGGTGGATCGTTCTCTCTGACCTGTTGACCTAGAGGATATTTGTTTCAGGAAATTATTCCATTTCTGCTACGTCTCACCTGAAAGCACAATTCTTTGTTCCCAGAGGGGTTTGTTATCGCTAACGATGTGGACAATAAGCGCTGCTATCTGCTCGTTCATCAAGCCAAAAGGTTAAGCAGCCCCTGCATCATGGTGGTAAACCACGATGCATCCAGCATACCCAGACTCACAATAGATGTGGACGGAAGGAAAGAGATTCTTTTCTACGATCGGATTTTATGTGATGTGCCGTGCAGGTATGTATGTTATTAAGAGGTCAGAAAGCTCAAATCCACCAAGGAAATCAAATCAAATACAGTCTGAAAGGAAGCTGTGCAGATACACGCAATTGTACATATGACTCTTGTAGCTACACAACGTAGAAAGATAGTTAGGCTCACTAAGCTAAAAGACGCCACTCAGGTTTCAGTGAAATGGCGTAGCCTGACACGGGACGCAGAACAAAGAGATGCAGGAAAGAGGACTTGGATAAGTAGTCTTAAAGAAAATACCTGAGGAATATAGAGTCAAAGCCCTCACCATGGTTTGGATATTACTTGGAATGATTTTGTATCCCACATATTTCTGTTCTTCTAGTGAGTATGTAAAACAGTTTGTCATAGAGTCATGCATAATCACATTGGTTTTTCTGATAAACTTTGTTATTTTAGTATGATGAAAAAAATTCAGGAGTTGAAACTTGAGAAACTCATTTTACCTGAATGTTTATACTTACTTCTCTTCAAATTTTACCTAACAAATGTTAGATATTTAGAATTTCTGTATAAAAACATTCCATGGCAAAACTGAAAAACTGAGTATTTCTAAAAAGGAAAGAATATGTACCATGGAAGATGTCTGTTCAGAGGCTGGCTGGGTCCGGGAGTTAACACCTTCCGAGCAGTGTGGACTTGTAGAACGCAGAGCTCAGAAATGCCACTGAACCTTTTAGACTAAACATAGTGTTTAACCGGTTACGTGCTGGTGTTTTATATGTAGGACACCTGTAGAAACTCAAATTGAGCCACAAATAAACCGCTTATGGTAACTTTGTTGTTCAATTTAAGTTTTTATAGGTGTTTTATGTATAGGATGCTGGAACTTAATGTGTTAAATATAAGATACTTTGTTATGAAAGAATTACATTATGTTTTAAGCCAGAAGCAAATTTACCGCTCCTGGCAGAATCAGTTAGAAAATTCAGCTGGTGTCACTGAATATGCTTGAGTCAAAATACTGAAACTCTAAAATAAAGAGCTGGGCAGGGCGGAGGGTGCCTGTCATCCCAGCTACTGGGGAGGCTGAAGGAGGACGACCCCAAGTTCAAGGCCAGCTGAGGCAACTCAGCAAGACCCTATTTCAAAAAATAAAAAGGGGTGGGAATGTAGCACAGCAGTGAGCGTCCCTGAGTTTGATCCCTACAATTGCAAAAAAAAAAATTAGGATTTTTTTTGGATGGACCACCTTAAATAGCTTGGGACTTGGTAAGTAAAACTCTGTACTCTTACACGCTCTGTAGGTAGTAAATAACAGATTAGTCATGAACTTTTTTGTAACTTCAAATTTTCTAAATGTCCTTTGAGTCCTATGTTATCCTGTCTCCATGTTTTATGGTCTTATGAGCAGAACTGTAACTCATTTCTTATATCATATTCTTTGAACAGAATTACTTTATAAGCAGTTGCCTTTAAGCGGAACAAGTTCCTAATATTAGGGCAAACTTTCCCCCAGCATCCAGGGAGGGACGTCATTTGAAAGTAAGAATGACATCTCAGGACGTTTCCATCTCGTGGCCCTTCCCTCAAGCACATTTGAGTAGGTCACCACAGGAAATTAACTTCACGGAGAGAGTCGTCCGAGGCAGGAATGAACCCTGGGGAAACGGGGTAGAGAGACAAGAACAGGGACTAACCATTATGTAAAATGTACATAGAAATATTTCCACTAATGAATTTGTGAAAGTAGTTTCTACTTAATAAATGTACAAAGCCAGAAATGTTTAACTGATTACAGAAAAAAATTAGTGAGATTAAATTGGCTTAATTGAATTTGTTGTGGAAAAACCTTCATAAGTATAAATTGACCATTATTCATGTAATTCTGATTAAAATGTCACTGTTGATTAACCAAGTTTTTAAATGGAAATTATTTAATCAAAATTCTACATCCTAGTTCTGCAGATTAGTTTTGCTGGTTTAGTATCCCCAGTCTAGGGGGTGTGGTGGCTAGGGATTGAACCCAGGGCCATCCTACCTCTGTGCTATACCCCCTAGCCCTACTTTATTATTATTTTTATTTATTTTTTTTTTTTGGAAACAGGGCCTCACTAAGTTGCTGAGGCTGGCTTCAAACCTGCAATCCTCCTATCTCAGCCTCCCAAGTACTGGGATGAGAAGAGTGCCCCACCATGTTCAAATAAGTTCCTTTTTGAATTGAAAATTGAAGTTTAACTTAAAGTATAATGTTTTAGAGCATCCCTAAACCAGAAATAGAAAGTTGGTGGTCATTTGTGAGAATGTAGATTTGTTTTCTAATTGATATTTATAATAATACTTGTTTTGTAATTGAGCATGAGTATGCCGTGCCTGTTGTTTAAACTTTCATCATTTACCTGTACAGAGTTCTAAGTTTTAAATATTTTCTTTCCAGCGGAGATGGCACTATGAGAAAAAACATTGATGTTTGGAAGAAGTGGACTACCTTAAACAGCTTACAGCTACATGGGTCAGTGAGACTAACTGGTTATGCTCTGTGACAAATAGATTAGTAAAGATGAATCCAGGTCCTTAGTCAAGAATCCAGCACGTGAGAGTTAATGGCTGTTTCATGAGAGTTTGCTTACCTGTCAGGAGTTGTTGATTATAACATTTTTCAGGAGTGACTGCAAGTTGTGCATTTCAGGTACACGTTTATTAAAAATGCCTGTCATAACATTTCCCCATAATATTTCAAACATGCATTTTTCCATGACGTGACGATTTACATCTTCATGTCTTATCAGGCTTTTTCTGTTCACTTTTTGTCCTTTCGTATTGAAATATTAATTTGCTTGATATTTGGGCTCTTTAAAACTATTTTTTGATGATTTTTATGACAAGAAAAATGTTCATCAAAGAAAGTTTGCAAAATTCTTAAAAGTAGTCAAAAGAAAATCTCATACCAAAATAAAACTTGTGTTAATGTTGACATGTTGTTTATCTGTGCATTGGGTTTTTTAAAATACCTGTGTAGAGTAGCTTAGATTATATTGTCTATAGAACTTTGTTTTCCTTTCCATATACCATGAAAAGTTACATGTTCTTAAAATGTAGAACTGTGGATGATGTAAAGTATACTAAAGAAAATTCACCACAAATAGCTTTAACAGGAAACGTTTCTATTTTAAATATTACTGCTTTTCTGTGTGCGGGAAGCGGAGACAAGGGTTAGGGTTAGAATGTGGGGTACAGATTCTCCAGAGAAACACCACATATAGCTCAACTGGAGGCTTTCAGTAGTGAAATTCATCTAATGTGTTGAATGCAGTTGTTACTTAGCTTTATGCTTTGCTTGTTGATGTGTTGGGAAATGCACGTGGAACAGACAAGTATTTATGTAAGTAGGTGCTGCTTTTGCTAACACAAAAAGCACCTTGTATGAGAACTAACTTTACTTACACCCTTAAAAGACTTTGGTTGTTGATGTAGTGCTGGGGATGGCACTGAGGACCTCGCTCATTAGGCAGGTGCTGTACCACTGAGCTGTATCCTCAGCCCTTTTCAAAAGTATACTAGTGTCATAAAAACTTGTAATAAGTACATAATACATAGGTGCTTATGACATCTGTGCTGTGTGGGTATATTTAGTCTTAAGGTAACCCGGTGTTGACTTTTAGTTTGCAGCTGCGGATTGCAACTCGAGGTGCTGAGCAGCTAGCAGAAGGAGGGAAGATGGTGTATTCCACCTGCTCGCTAAATCCCATTGAGGACGAAGCGGTGATAGCATCTTTACTGGAAAAAAGTGAAGGTGGGCTTGCTTGATGAACCTTTTAATAAGAGTACATGCTTTTGAAAAGTTTTGTTTGTTTGTTTGTTTTTTTTTTTGCTGTGCTGTATATTCTTGTAGACCTTTTTCTGCGCATTTGTTTATATATGTAACCTAAAACCATAGCTCCTAAAATAAGATATCCTAATTAAAAACACTTCCGTAGCTGGGCATAGTGGTGCACGCTTGTAATCCCAGGACTTGGGAGGCTGAGACAGGAGGACCACAGGTTCATGGGCAGCTTCAGCTACTTAGTCAGGTCCTCTACAACTTAATGAGACCTGTTTTGTAATAAAGAATAAAAATAGGGCTGGGGGTAGTTCACAGGTAGAATGCTCCTGGGTTCAATGCCCAGTACCGCAAAAAAACAAAAAACAAAAACACTTCCATAATAGATATGTCCTGTTTTGTGAGTTACTGGAATATGCTGTAAGTTTGAAAGATTATGTTAGATCCTTATCCCACTAGTTATTTTTAAAATACTGGGGTATGAATTCGGGCACTTTACCACTGAGCTATATCCCTCGCCCTTTTTATTTTTAATATTTTCTTTTTCTTTTTTTTTTTTTTTGGTTCTGGGGAGTGAACTCAGAGGCATTCTACCTCCAAGCTACAGCTTCAGCCCCTTTTTTTAAAATTTTGGAACAAAGTTTCACTAAACTGCTGAGGGTCTTGTTAAGTTACTGAGGCTAGCCTCAAACTTGTGATCCTCCTATCTTAGCCTCAAGTACTGGGATTACAGGCATGTGCCACTGGGCCCGCTCATGTTCACCACTCAAAGTATAGAGTTCAGTAGTGTTAGGTAGATTGACATTGTTTTGCAAATGCCGCCATTGTTTATCTCCAGAATTTTTCATTTTGGAAAACTGAAACTCTGGGCCCATTAAACAACAGATTCCCGCGTCCTTTTCTTCCTCACCCTTAGCAGCCACCGTTCTGTTTTCTGTTGTGTGGGATTTTTGCTACTCTAGATATCTCGTATAAATGGAATCACATATTTGTCGTCTTGTGACTGGCTTGTTTTACCTCACTTAGCCTGATGTCCTCAAGGCTTATCCGTGTTGTGGAGTGTGTGTCAGAATTTCATTCCTCTTTAGAGCTGCATAATGTTCAGTTGTATGTACAAACCACATTTTGTTACCTGTTCATGTAGGGGGATGAGTAGGTGAAACTTGGGTTGCTTCTGCTTCTTGCCTCTTGTGAACAGTGCTGTAAACATGGTGCATACGTTTCTCTTAGCTGAGGTCCTGGTTCTAATTCTCAGATGTGAGCCTGCTGTCGGGTGGTTAGGTTTCTCTCAGCTCTGCCTGGTCTGGACTGTGCAGTACCTCCTGCTGAGTCTTTTGACTGGGATTCGACAGGCTGTGTTAATTTTGTTTGCCTCTACACAGACCTAGGAAAGACAAGGTTTCTCAACATTGATTCTCACACAGTCACACCATGTTTTTAGTAGTACTTGGTAGAAGGAATATGAGGAGAATGACTGGGGGTATAATTGAGCAGTTTAACCGCGGTAAATCATACCTACAAGCATTTTGGGTCACGTGTTAGAACTCTTGAACCTGCCTGGATATATGTCTGCATTAGCTAGGACATAGAAAAACACGGTTCTGGGTTGCTTGAACAACACAATGTCCTCATATCCTTTACCATATCTGATGCCAGATCTCTGAAAGAAAATAGACTGGGCATTTACTGTTTGCATGCCCAGTAGTACACTATTCAGGCCTCAGGGCTAATTCCAGTATTTGAGGCTTCTCAAACTGCTTTCTTTGCTAGTGCCTTTGTCTATTTAAAAAATGAGCTTCCTTGCCAGGTGCGGTAACACATGCCTATAATCCCAGTACTTGCGAGGCTGAGATGGGAGGATCGCAGTTTTAAGGCGAGCCTCAGCAATTTAGAGAGACTGTTTCAAAATAAAAAGGGCTGGGGAATGTAGCTTGGAGGTAGAATGTCCCTGGGACCTAAATAAATAAATAAATGATTCCTTGGTTTCTTGAGCATTTTTTTTTTTTTAACTTGGTATGGATTGACAGCCCAAAAAGTAATACCCCTTTCCCTGAACCAGTAGACAAGATAATGGAGCAGGGTGACTCATGCTAGAATTGCACCTTTATAACTAGCAGAGCGGATGGTTCTTTTTGCATTCAGATCTTTAGAATGAGCTTATCTTCTCCCCATCCCAGGTCCCAAAGGCTAGTCTGGTATCTAGTGTGAGACAGTTCTAAGGGCGGGCTCTCTGTTGAATTTGGAGTTGCAAGCCAGAAACGAGGGTATCCAATCAGGAATCATTTTAGCTCTCCAGGGCCCTGGGGTGGGAAGTGGCGGGGTCGGAGGCTGTCCTTGCCAGGGAGCTGGCTTCTGCCTCCACCGAGGTGTTTTCAGACCGAAGGTGATACAGGTGCGCCAACTGGTTTTATGTTTCAGGGCCTTCTTGGAAAAAAATTTTTTTTCTTAGAGTAACTTGATTTTTGCAACATTTTCTTTATTTTTTTATTTTTTTAATTTTTTTTTTTTTTTTTTTTTTTTTTTTTTTTTTTTTTTTTTTTTTTTTTTTTTTTTTTTTTTTTTTTTTTTTTTTTTTTTTTTTTTTTTTTTTTTTTTTTTTTTTTTTTTTTTTTTTTTTTTTTTTTTTTTTTTTTTTTTTTTTTTTTTTTTTTTTTTTTTTTTTTTTT
>PVLC010006357.1:0-49485 GCA_004027655.1 Graphiurus murinus | reverse complement strand
CTACCTCCGAGCTATACCCCCAGCCCTATTTTTTATTCTTTATTTTGAAACCGAGTCTCACTAAGTTGCGGAGTGCCTCACTAGGTAGCTGGGCTGGCCACGAACCAGGATCCTCCAGTCTCAGCCTCCCGAATGCTGGGATTACAAGCGTGTGCCACCACAGCCGGCTCTCCCAGTTCATTTTAAGTGTTGCTCTTTGGTGTGGGGTGTGTTAGACCTGAAGGCATGAAGACTCATCTGACTGGTGCTTGTCTCTGACAAGGAGGTGGAGCAGCTGCTCTGAATCTCAGCTGATGAGGCATCCAGGTCACTGCTCAGGGGAGTCAGTCTAGTGTTCACCATGGGACTCTGGGACACCTTTTTATTTCAGCTGCTTTACTGAGCTGTGATTTATATAACGTAACATTCTCCTGTGTTGAGTGTGCTGTTGTGAATGATTACTAGTAAGTTTGCCTCCTTGAGTGCCCTCACCATTGTCTGTTTTAGACCATTTCCACCATCCCGAGAAGGTCCCTGTGCCCTTCGGCACTCACTGCCTGCCCCGCCACAGCCCTCCGCTGCTGCCGCTTGCTTTCTGTCAGTGCGTTGCTTGCCAGGACATTTCTTCTAGATGGAATCGTAAGGCGCCTGGTCTTTTGTGCCTGGCTTTCACTGGCATAGTGTGCCGTGCCCTTTTGGAAAACGTGGGTTTTTTTGCTCTATTCTCCAGGTGCGCTGGAGCTCGCTGATGTGTCTGCTGAATTGCCAGGACTGAAGTGGATGCCTGGGCTCTCCCAGTGGAAGGTAACCCTGCACAAGGACTTTAATTCAAAGAGCGAGGGCAGCTTCCCAGCCTGGAGCCCGAGAAGTGGCAGAGCATCCAGGCTGGGTCGCGTGAGTCACGTGGGCTCTGTGTGTGGGTCACGATTCAGAATCAGTTTCCAACTTACATTTGATGACAGTAGGTATGATTATACATGTGTTTTTTTTTTTTCTGTCAGTGAATCAGCTTTGTTCTCATCCTGATAAATACAGCTTTGTGTTTTTTGTTGTTTTGTTTTTTCTTTGTGGTACTGAGGACTGAACCTGGGGTGTTCTGCCTCTTACTACACCCCAGCCTTAATTTTTATTTTGAAACAAGGTCTTGCTAAGTTGCCAAGGCTGACCTTGAACCTGCTATCCTCCTGTCTCAGCTTCCCAAGTACTGGGATTATAGGCGTATACCGCCACACCCGGCTTTGTTTTTATTTATTTATTTTTATGATCTGGTATTCAAACTTTTTTCCTGTGTGAAACATTTTACTTCACACTTCTGGTCACGTTTGGGAGCGTTTTCACCGCCTCCTGGTTTTCTCAGCGCTAATAGTGCCCCTAGTCTAGAAAAGTGCCCTCTTACCTGCAGGTCATGACCAGGGACGGGCAGTGGTTTGCGGATTGGGCTGATGTTCCCCACAGCAGGCATACCCAAATTCGACCTACCATGTTTCCGCCCAAGGACCTGGAAAAGCTGCAGGCGATGCACCTGGAGCGGTGGTGAGTGTGGGCGCCAGGGCCGGGCCGGGCTGGGCTGGGTGGGGTCGCCCTCTGGAGAGCTGACTGGCCTTGTTGGGGCGTTGGAGGTGCCACGGCCTGGGCAGCACTAGGGCCAGTCTCACATCTCGGAACTTCCCTTGCTGTTGGCACCATGTCGCCATGGCAGGGGAGCGGTTATAAACCGTGGAGTTGGTTTGAACTTTGTTCATACTTTGGGAACTTGGGTTATTTGGAAGTACATTTTGGTCATACTAAGATCGCAGGTTACAATGTGTATTTGACAAGACAGTGACTCTTCTGTCAGATTGACTCTATGGTTTTTGCTTAATACTTTAAAAAATGCATTTTGGATCATTCATAAAGTGTGAATTTTACATATGTATTTTTAAGTCTTAGAATATTACCTCATCATCAGAATACTGGAGGGTTCTTTGTGGCGGTGTTAGTGAAGAAATCTTCGATGCCGTGGAATAAACGTCAACCAAAGGTAAGGGAGTTTTTCCAAATGAGCATAATAGAAGAAATGGGAGAAAAAACTAACAGGAGGGGAATTCAGTGGAAGAGGTGCAGAGGCAAAGAGGGAGCTTAGGGGGTTATTGAGGATTAAGAGGTGCGGAACCTGAGTGAAGGAGTTTATTTAAACTTTGAGCTTTCGGAAAAGCAGACATTTCTCATGGGATAGACAGTGGGAAAGGCAGTGTTGGAGGAATACATTCCTTTACATCTTGGAAAGGCAGAGACTTCTCTGTAGCATCTGCCCAGCACCCTGCGAGTCCTGCATGCTAGCCAGACACACATCTGAGGAACTAGCTGACCAGCTGTCTTCTCCTTGACTGACGAGTCGTGGGGGCTTCACTCTGCCTGGCTAAGCAGTGGCCTGAGCTGCTGGTGGTGAATCCACACTGCCCGCTGGTCCCTTCGCTGGAAGGCCAGGAGGCAGAGTGGCTAAGAAAGTGCAGCCTCCCTGCTCTCGACACGCGGCCCCGCCTGACGTGTGCTGTTCTCTTCTCCATCAATGCTGCCGTGGCTTTTACTGATTTGTAAGTCAGCTGTCCATGATCAGAAAATGTTGCCTGGGATCAGGGTGAAAACCTTTATTCCTTTAAAAGTCATGCTTGAAAATTAGGACAGGTGATGCTTAGCCTTTGGAGAAACAGAGGAAGCCTCTGCTCCAGGGGCTCCCGTGGTTCCCTGGGCCCAGCTAGCCCTGACCGGCTTGCATCCTGCCTCCTGGTCAGGTGGGGACCTGCTCGCAGGCCCTCACCGAGGCTTTGGTAGTAGGTTTGGAAGAGGTTCGCTGCGTCCACCAGGCTTTCTAGGGATCTGCGGTGTGGGAGCCCCATCTCCCGTCTCAGGAGCAGAGCCATGCATGCTCGGAGCTGCGCTTCTGATAGAAACAAAACGCCACCCCCTTGTGTAACCTGTGTTTTCTAGCAGCCACATGAAGAAAAGTAAAATTTTACTGATACCTTTTACTTATCCCAGTGTATTTAAAATGTTATTTCTGGATATCAATGTAAGAAATTTTTATTGAGAGACTTCGCATTTCTATACTGTTTTAATAATAGTATGTTTTATTATTTAATGCATATGCTCTACCACTGAGCTGTATCCTCAAGGTCCGTTGCACTGCACTAGTTTTTTGTTTGTTGTTGTTTTTTCTCTCCTTTTTTAGTACTGGGGATTGAACTGAGAGGTGTTCTACTCTGCACTACATCCCCAGGCCTTTTGGGGGGTTTTTTTGGTACTGGGGATTTAACCCAGGGACATTCTACCTCCGAGCTACACCCTGAGTCTTATTTTTTTATTTTGAAACAGAGTCTCACTAAGTTGCGGAGGGCCTCACTAAGAAGCTGAGGCTGGCCATGAACCCGGATCCTCCAGTCTCAGCCTCCCAAGTACTGGAATTACAAGCATGTGCCACCAGCCTGGCTCTCCAGGCCTATTTTTATTTTGAAATGGTATCACTAAGTTGCTGAGGCTGGCTTTGAATCTGCAATCCTCCTATTTCAGCATCAAACTATTGGACTTGTCACCACAGTATTCTGACTTCATTCCCTTTGGGAAGGTGCCCAGGAGCGGTGTAGCGGGGTCATATGGTGGTTTCATTCCTGGTCTTAGAACTTCCACACTGATCTCCATAGTGTCTGTACAGAGAAATACCAGTAGAATAGTGAAAGGAGATTTGGGGAGGAATCTGGAGGTGAGGGGAAAAGGAGACTTGATGAAGGAAACAGTTCAAATAATGCTGTTTATAAATGTATGAAATTATTAGTGCCAGTCTCAGTAATAGGTATGGGGAGGGCAGGGTGGATCCCAATAGGTAGGGGGGGGGCAGGGTGGATCCTGAGGGAAACACAGCAATTGCTGTGTGCATGTGTGTTTCTGCAATTCTGAACCTCATTGTGATATGTATTGACAGTCCACCAATAAAAGCATATTAAAAGGAAAAATAAAAAGATAAAGGTTAGCACTTCTCTCCCTTCCTGCTATTATGTCCCTTCCTTACACGTTTAGCAGTAATTCGGCCATCTGCCGGGTGCACACGAGCAGCACGTGTGGGGGAGGGGTTCCGGTGACATGAGGTCCAAGTCCCCAGCTAGAATCAGGCCAGGGAGACCCACGCCAACAGTCAGTATTTCAGTGCAGGTCCTTGAGGTGGCTGCCTGAGCGAAGTTCTTATCGAGACTTGGAGATTAGAGTAGAAGGGACACACGTCACTCACTTTCTACAGAGCCTGGAGTTAGTTTGCCTTGCTTTTTGCTTTTTAACACAGTGGAATTTGCTCCTGGGAGACAGTGTATTGGGGCTTTGAGAGCTTGGACTCAGTGAGTCGAATCATGGCTCCTTGACTTAATACCTAGGGAAAGCAGAAATCGCCTGCCTGGAAGTGTTGTATTTGTGAGTTTCTTTCACAGGGAATGAAAATTAACTATTTCTACCAATTTTGTGACCTACTAGAAAGGACAAGTAGTTTTCATTTAAAGATTTTTTCAATGTTGAAAATTGAGCCCAGAGCCTCACACATGCTATGCAAGTGATCTCCCTCTGAGCTGATCCCTCCTAGCCCTGAACAGTTTTAATATCAGTAAATATTTTGTTCATACCTAAAACCAACATTACTCTATTGCCTCATTCAGTGGCATGCGCCTCCTCAGGCTTGGAACTAGAAGACGCCTTGAAACAGTTGGCACCCTCTTTTTGAGCTCCGACCGTTTATGTGCTTGTCTTTTGGGCCTGCCTGATATTTTAGGGATTGTGTTTAACTTGCTCTTGTGTCCCTCATTCATTGTGCTAAACAGCAGACACGCAGTAAGTGTTCCTAAATGAGAACAAGCTGGTGCTGTGGGCCTCTGCCAGCCGTCAGGCTGTGTGCTCTTTACGAGACCCTGAAGAAGCATTTCCTGTGAGTTCTATTTATAAGGGCAGATAGACAGTTGGGTGAATGAGCATGCTTGTTATCCCAGTACTGGAGCCTGAGACACGAGTGCAGGTTCGAGGCCAGTGCCCAGTAACTTAGTGGGACTCTTGTTTCAAAACAAAAAATAGGGCTGGGGATGTAGCTCGGAGGGAGAACACCTCTGGGCTCAGTCTCCCGTGCCTCTCCCCCACACAAACCTAAGAAAGTGACACCTATTTAAAGAAATGTGGTTGTCTTTCTCTTAGTGCTATAGAAAGTAATAACTGATTATGTGAGTGTCTGGTAGCAGTGAAAAGCGTGCTGTTCTCTTTTGTGTAAATAAACTTGTTTCCTACAACAGGTACAGGGTAGATCTGCAGAAACCAAGGAAGGCACCCAGTCAAGCCCCGTGGCTCCCGCCGAGGAGAAACTTGGAGACCACGTGGAGCCGGAAAGTGTGCTGGTTACTGGGACTGGCGATGCAGAGATGAGTCAGACAGTGGAGACTTCAGAGAATAACGAAAACAAGAAGGATGGCGTGTGTGGGTAGGGAAGAGAGACCCCTCGTGTCTTCATAGGCCTTTAGAGAAACTGGGCGCCAGAGCCTGTGCTCAGGGTGGGGTGCGGTACAGGCGTTCACTTCTGCCTGGGCGCACACCTGCCACGTAGAACCAGGGCCAGCCTGCGGTGGGAGAGGAGCAGTGTTTGGGTGTTGAACTGCCCGGGTTACCGTTCACTTACCTCGTCCTGATTCCCTTCTTAGCCCTCCTCCATCAAAGAAAATGAAGTTATTTGGCTTTAAAGAAGATCCGTTTGTATTCATTCCTGAAGATGACCCGTTATTCCCACCAATTGAGTAAGGATTCACTCAGCCTGTTTAATTCTGCATTTTTCATTGGAAGAAGTTTATTGCGGAATGATAAATGTACAACTGGTCGTGGTAGCTGTTCCCTGGAGTACATGTTCACGCATAGCGTGGCCATGTGTTTGGGGGACTGGCCCGTTGCGTACATTTGTAAAGTCTCTTTCTTGAAAGCTCACGTGTGTCCGTATCTCATGTCCTTGTCACTGGATTAGCAGTTGAGGTGGGGATGCTGCCCGTGTGAACGTAAGCCTGAGTTCCAGGTGAAAGTCGGTGAAGTTGAGCAGGTGGGAGTCCAGAACAGAACTCGAGGCACTTAACCCACAGTTAAGACAGTGTAGACACTGAGTTCTGCAGGAGGTGGGAAGGTGTTTAGAGGCAGTACTGAATTTTGAACTCGGCTTGTATAAACAGCATTATTTTCTTGGCAGGAAATTCTATGCTTTGGATCCTTCATTCCCGAGGATGAATTTGTTAACTCGAACTACGGAAGGGAAGAAAAGGCAGCTCTACATGGTTTCCAAGGAACTGAGGAACGTGCTGCTCAACAACAGCGAGAGGATGAAGGTAGAGCCGCCCGCCCGCCCACCCGGACAGCAAACAAACGCAGGCGCGGCACGTCCCCACATCCCCATGCACTCCTGGGGAGGAGCCGGCCAGCCCCTACCAGGTCTCCTGGGGCCGTTCCCGCTCGAGCGAGGCTCTGGTTGCTGCCCTTGCTTGTCACACATCTTCCTTGCCATTTCAGGCCTGTTTTTGTTTGCTTTCCTGACGCATTTCCCCTCTGCCTGTTGGCCCAGTGCAGCAGACAGCTAAGCGTGTTCTGGGAGCACTGCTCCGACGAGGTCTGCCTTGTTCACACTCGTCTCTGGGCGCCTGCTGGGTTGTCAGCAGCACCTTCCTTGGCGGCCATGGAACGTGTGCTGCCCTGCTCTTGTGCTTTCAGAATGTTTTAATGTTTCTGCTCTGGTAATTACAAGCTGAGTGCACAGGAGCTGCTCAGAACCGTCGGTCAGTTCTTGCAAACCTGCGGTAGTGAGACGGCCGTTCTCCCCTCCCCTTCAGCAGCTGCTCACACACGGCCTGGCCACTTCATAGTAGAAGGGATTTTTTGGATTCTCCTGATTTTTGTCCATGTGTTTCATCTAATTTTTTAACTTACAGGTTATTAACACAGGGATAAAAGTCTGGTGTCGAAATAACAGTGGCGAAGAGTTTGATTGTGCCTTCCGGTTGGCACAGGAGGTAATTCCAAGTCCTAGCCACGGATTCATGTTAAGCGGTTGGGCATGCGGGGGCTGTCTGTCCAGGCCGCAGGGTCTGAATGGCTGCGGACCTGGCAGGTGTTGAGCTCCTCCAGGGCGCAGGTTTCCTCCTGTGGACCACCTGCCCGAGGGCCCCTTGGCAGTAGCGTCCTGGTGACTGCTCTCTCTATTCCCACAGGGAATATATACATTGTATCCATTTATTAACTCAAGAATTATTACTGTATCAATGGAAGATGTTAAGATACTGTTGACCCAGGAAAATCCATTTTTTAGAAAACTCAGCAGTGAGACCTACAGTCAAGCCAAAGACTTGGGTAAGTAGATTGAATTGAGTAGGGGCAGGAATTGTATTATCTTTGTAAGCACAGCAAAAATATAGGTGTTTGTGCTCTTTTAGCAGATTTCTCTCACATAAGTTAACATAGTCAACCCTCTTTATCTGTGGGTTCCACATCCTTGGATTCAACCATCATGAATTGGAAATATTCAATGGAAAAAACTGTGCTGAACATTGTATAGACTTCATCATTACTCACTCAGCAGTATCGTACAACAAGTAATTGCATAGTTTTTCCATTGTATTAGGAATTACAGGCAATCTAGAGATGACAAAGGTTAGGGAAGGATGTGTACGGGTTCTACGGGAGTACTCTGCCACTGTATAAAAGGACTTGAGCACCAAACACTGGTGTCTGCTGGGGATCCTAGAATCTATCGCCCATGTACACGAGTGACTACACAAGGGCCTGTATACTGACTGCTGGTTTCCAGAGAGCTTTGTAGAAGTCTTTCACAGTGTTACGTATCAAAGGCGTCTTTTGATACGGGCTGGTAGAGCACCTAGACTGCCCAGCAGCCCACACTGAGTCTGAGGTCTTTGGGGCGGGTCTTGAGCCACCCCGTGGGGGCTGCTTGCTGAGCTGGAGAGTCCCTGGCTGTGCCCGCAGCCAGTGCTCAGCACCCTTCTGCTGGCCGGCGGCGGAGCCCCGGTCCTGGGGCTTGGGTTCATCTGTGGTCCAGGGCACACAAGACCAGCTAGCAAGGTGCCGCCTCGTCTGGGTCTCCCCGTCTGGTGAGAGTGAACTCCCGCCTCTGGCCAGCAGTTTTGCTGTTCTGCTGGCCGGCCAGGGTAGATTGTTTGTTGCATTGTTGCTTTTATATTTCATAAACACCCACTTTGGGGCACTTGGTGGCATTTCCTAAAGTATAAGATACTGACAGGTTTTTCTACTTGTTTCCCTTTGTGTTCATCTGGTTTGTAACTGGCCGTTCTGTGTGCCTGGCCCCATTTGGTGAAACAGCCCTCGCAGTTGTCTCATCCTCTCACTGGCCACTGCAGGCTGCCGACTGAAGTCCTGTCCGCTGCCTCCTGCTCCCCTCAGGCGAGAGCCAGGCTTGCAAGGAGAGATTAGCTTAAAGGAGCGACTGTCCGCACTTGTCCCGCTCCCTTTTAATCCTGATATGCGTCATCGCAGTATCATTTCCTACTGTTTTTGTGTTATTTCATGCTGCTGCTAGGAGTTGAAGTTGTAATTCACTTTGTCTTGAATTTTGAGAAAGAGCCAGTGCTAATCCCGCTTCCCTGCTCCTGAGAGGGACTTGCCGAGAGGCTCGGCCTCGGGCCTCCGCCACCGTGTCCCGCTGCCTCCTGCGGCCTCAGCTCAGCTGCATGTGTTCAGGGGCCTTTGCTCCATCTGAGAATTCTAAGCAGAAGACTATTCTCTTTCCTCAAAACCACAGCGCATTAGCGTGTTCCACAGTTGTGTCCTCTAGCTGGAGAACTTGGCAAACCTGTGTCTCTTTCTCTTCCAGCAAAGGGAAGCGTCGTGCTGAAGTATGAACCAGACTCTGCGTAAGTTAGCGCACACCTTGCCACACCTTGCCATTAGATGTGTTAGGTGCTTTGTGTGTGTGTGTGTGTGTGAGAGAGAGAGAGAGAGATGGGGGGAAGAGAAGGAATGGTGGGAACCTTCCTGACTGCAGCAGCCTGTTTAAGAATGTTCCTCTGAAGGTAGGATTGTGAAAACATCACAACTGAAATGTTCTTGAAGATCATTATGAAGGCATTTCTTTATAGAGCAGTTAGCACAGGCTAGATGCATTTGTATTTATGGAGAATAAAATGCTCCGTACTTACTCTCTGTGCATCGGGAATTCTGACTTCTCTAGAAAACTGGCTTTGCATGGTTCCACGGGGTTCAGCCGGTGTGAGGGATCCCTGTACACTGCAGGCTTATTCCAGCACTGACCCGACAAAGACCGAGCCCTGCGGCTCACATCCGGTCTCGGGGACCGCTGTTGTGACTGTACCCACTGGGTCCCCGTATCAGCAGCGTCTGCCAGGCAAGGAACCAGGAGAGTTAGGCGGCTTGCCCAGAGCTCCTCAGCTGAAGAGCGGCGGAATCCCGGCCTCTTTATAAAGTAAAATGCCATTCTGGAGGAGGAGGAGGGTGCGGCAGAGCACTGAGTGGGGTTGGGGAGGGCGAATTTCTGGGTATTCAGCCTTAGACAGGTCTGCAGGCAGGAGTAAGGAAGGGAGAGGCAGAGAGGACCTGCAGCCTGAGACCCTGTGTGTCCTGGGTTGAGACTGAACGGCGTAGACTGTGGGCACGGAGGTGTGCTTGGAGTTTAGTGGGAGGAGGGGAGGACGTGGGTGGGCTGGCACAGTAGCCAACAGATGGGCTGGGGGTGGGTCAGGTGAAGGGTCCCCCTCTCCCGCTTGGGACCTGTCTAAGGTGGATGGAGTTTGGGCGGTGATGGCAGGAGCACCTGGCCACCACAGCTTTGGGCTTTAGAGTTGAGCATTTGTCACCTTCAGCAATGGGAACCAAGGGGAGAAGGCGCGCAATCAGAGGTGCTTGGAAGGGCATGGAAGCAGGCCTCTGGAGAGAGGGGTAGGAAGAAAAGAAAAGTCCCAGGGTTGGCTGCGTAGGGAGAGGGCAGAGGGTCAGGAGGAGGTAAAAAGGAGAGCTGTTACGCACGCAGGCTGATAGCAAGGCCGCAGAAACAGGCCTACAGCTCGTCCTGAGTGCTGGGGCTTCTTTAACAAAAGTTTGGATAAAGACTTAGAAATCAGTGGTAACAGGTGGCCCACATAGAGAGGTTTTTTGGTATTGGGGATTGGCATTCTACCTCTGAGCCAACCCTTTTTTTATTTTGAAACAGGGTCTTAAGTTGCTGAGGCTGGCCTTGAACCTGTGATCCTCCAGTCTCAGTCTCCCAAGTACTGGAATTATAAGCGTGTCCCACCATGCCCAGCAAGAACCTTGGGCTAGTTTAAGGTTGAATTTACTTTTGCACATACACATACTAGTGTCTACTAGTTGACGTACACGTAAAAAGACAGCTTAAGAAATTTGTTAAGAGATGGGAGTTTAAGAGTTTTGTAATTGCCTCCCTTATTTTGTCTGCTCAGTAGAAAAATGAAAAGGCATTGATGCTGCTCCTCTTTTTAGTGGTGGTTTTTGTTCAGCCCCTTCTTTTCTGGTGCCCCCCCACCCCCCATATAATGAACATTCCTTAGCCTGGGTTGCTGATGCCTGGCATGTGCTAATTAGCCGGGCCAGCCACGTGAGAAAGAAGTTAAATAACCGTACACGCGGTTCTGGGGCAGCGACCCTGGCTGCTGGAGTAGCTGTGTGCCTGTAGGTGGGGGTCCCTCTTCCCAAGGGACCACATCTGAAGCACTGTAAGGAAGGAGTGGGCATCCTGGCCCCTGTCCTGGCTCTGCCACCGGCTGGCTGGCAGTCACCCGTCTCCACGAGGCTGCGCTTTGTTTCTGACACCTCGGTGAGGTGAGCTGAGCTGAGAGGGCAGGAGGAGAGGTGCTTCTTACTCCTGGGGACACCACGTGGGGGGGGGCTTGAAATCGAGGGAGGAGGAATGTGGAGTTCCAGCACCCAGGTGCCTGTGATGTCTGCACGCCCGTGTCCATTGCATGGACCACTCAGGTGAACCCCTTCAGGGCGAGAAGAAAGAGGCGGGGTGTCTTTCAAGACCTGCCGTAGCCCACAGGCCACATGGTCTCTCCCCCTATCCCCCCGTTTGAGGGTGTTCTTTGTTTTGGGGGAGAGGGTATGATTATGAGAATGGTTGTTTACCTGACGCCATCTTTGTTTGTAGGAATCCAGACACTCTGCAGTGTCCCATTGTGCTGTGCGGATGGCGGGGAAAGGCATCGATTCGAACTTTTGTGCCCAAAAATGAACGGCTTCATTATCTCAGGATGATGGGGCTGGAGGTGTTGGGGGAAAAGAAGAAAGAGGGGGTCATTCTAACCAATGAGACTACAGCCAGCTCTGGGCAGCCGGAAGACGAGGCCAGTGAAGACCTGCGAGCCCAAGAGGCTGGAGGCCTGGATGTCAGCCCGGACTGTGACCTGGCCGCGGCCGAGCCCCCCCGGTGAGGGCGCCCGGCACATTGGACTGGACTCGGCTGGCCCTCGGCATCAAAACCAAATCCAGAGCTTGTTTGGAGCTGTAAAGTGTGCGCTTGTGAAAATGGAAGCAGCTGGGTGGTGGCAGCGGTCTGGGGAGGGTCGGTGCCGCTTGTGCGTGGAGCTTAGGAGAAGGTGGCCTAGCGCCAGGAGTCGCTCGCTCTGTTGTGTTTGGCAGAGCTGGGCTGAGTGTGTCTGTTCCTGTAACAGATTTTCACCTGAAGTCATCCTGTCAAGAGTGTGTCTGTTCCTATAACAGATTTTCACCTTGAAGTCATCCTGTCAAGAAAGAAGGCTGCCCTTAATTTCCCACTTTATGGCTATATTGGTCTTAGGTCCAGTCTTTTTAAATTATTATTTGTATCTACAGCTCCTTGGGAGATCTTGGGGAAACTGCTGTAGCTTTGATGCTGGGGCTGGGGTGCACCTCTGCGGTGCACATTGCCCTGCAGTGGAGTTGCTGTCGGGGCCTCAGATGACCTCTGTGCCTTCTGTAATAAAGGGTGAATTAAACTCTCAGAGGAAGTGCTCTGTCATGAATTTGATACTAACTGGGGGGGCTTTTATTCAGTGGGCTGCTTCGCATTTTATTTTTAAATGAGGTTAGGGATCCTTGGAATGTTTAAATAAAAAGCTATTAATAATAATGTGCACATACATGTGGCTCTTGTTTTTGCTGTCATGAGGCAGGAAAAACAAACTGACCTTGGGCTAAATGGAAGTGTTGGAATCAACACTCTCTTAGCTAGTAGAAGAAATATTAGTGTGCAGGCTGCTGCTGCAGAGTCAGTGTCTCCCGAGTCCTGGAGGCCTCCTGCAAGGGTTTACTCCTCCCTGCCTGCTGCACAGTTGTAAGACGGGGCTATGGGTGAGGCCTGGTCATGCTTACTGGTGGGTTCAGTGCCATGATACGGCTTGTCAAGATAGTGGTTTTAGTTTATTACGAAGTCATCGCTAACTGATACAGTGGCTTACTTCCTGGTTGGCTGCCTCCATTTCCTCGTCTGCAGAGTGGGCATAGTGCCAGTCCCACCTGAAGCGGCCTGGGTTAGTGACCCTGAGACCGCACCTGTCAGAAAGTGTTTCAAGGTGGAGCTGATGGGAGGGGAGAGGATTTGCTGAGACCATCTATTTACTGGTTGATGATCAGGTTTTTCTCTTGGCTAATGAACAAAACCTTTTGATTGGGAGGCCAAAGATGAGGTGGGGGAAGTGTATGGGGCTTTTAATTGTTCTGACTCACATCCGGCCACCAGTCTTCAGTTCTTGCAGTGACTGATGCCATTAGTTACTGAGTCAAAGTCCTTCAAGTGAAATCGCGCCCCAGGTTCACATTTTCTTGTTTTAATTTCTTTTTATCTGCCCAGGTGGGGACAGTTGCTTACACCTGTGAACTGTCCCATCAGGAATCGCATAACAGCCCTGTTTCAGTATCAAACACTGATTTCCACCATCTACTAGCCCATCCTTAAAGCTAAATTTTCATAGTGAAGGATATTTTACACTAGTAAGTGAAAAATTTATAAAAACTAGAGCATTTCGCATTAGCAAGACCTCTTAAGTATTCTAAAACAACTGTAAAATGACAGTGTGCACCAGTGGACACAGCCAGAACCAGCATGGAGATTCAGAAGCCTCTTCCTGGCTGAGCACCTCCTGGGATCGGCAATGCACCACTGGCCTGTGCCGGAACTTGTCGGACACGTCAGTCTCCCTGGAAAACAGACTCTGCAGGAATCTGCACACAGGACTAAGAGCTTGGGCTCCTGGGAGGGGGCAGCCTGGGGCCGAACCCTGCATCCCTTCCACCACTCGGTATGTTCCTTCACAGGGAACCAGAATGGGAAGCATGATTTCCAAACTGCTGGAGGAAAAAACAAAATTGCCTTGCTCTAAGAAAAAAAGGAAAGGGGGGGGAGGGAGAGGATAGAAACAGCAAGAAAACCATAAACAGAAAATGCAAAACAGGCCCCCCAAAACAAAACTAGACTGACACAAGCAAATGCTAGAGTAAAATGCAGATGTGGATATCTTAATTGTGTTCTCCATAGCTAAATATTCACCTGGGTCAGTATTTGAAGTTCAAATCAGTGAACACCCCCCCTGCCCCTCCAAGGAGACACCAGCGGCAGCAATTTCCTGCCTGTCCTTATAGATACGCTGTGCATTTACAGAAGAGGGTAGAAGAATCTCCTTTTCTACAGCTACTGACAGTCACACAGAGTGTCCTGTCCCAGACTTTGTTTTTATTTGGCAGCAGACCTTACGATCGCTTCCTGTCAGCACAAGAGAGGAGTTTATTCTCCCTTAGAGTGGCAGAGGGTCCCTTGCGTAACCAGAGCCCTCTGAGGAGACACTCGGGCTGTTTCCAATCCGTTGTTACTGCTCCAAAACCTGCAACGAACAATGCCGGATCTTTCATTTCAAATACTATGCGTGTGTGTAGGTTAGAAGAAATTTCTAGAAATAGTATTTATTGGTCAGGGAGCACGTGCATTTTAAATTATAGGTATTAGGTGTGTTGATATGAATATAAGATAAAATAGAATTCATGACAAGACACAGTAAATGAGGAAAACAAGGGAACTATATATTTTATGAACCTACCAAAACATAACAGCCCTCAACCTTACAGCGCTTGACAACACAATGTTGAAACTAGCAAAAATTACCACTGTAAGAAGAAATTAGCAAATCTAAAGTGATAAAAAGATTTAATAATAGCATCTGTTGGAAACTGGTAAGTCAGAAGATAGGGACTTGAGTATCAGTTAGCAAGCTTCAGTAAAAAAGTCAGGGGCAATCAATAATTCAAAAGCGTATTTCTTCTCTTGAAACAGACAAGCCTTTGGTAACTGCTCAAAAAAGAGAGAATGGTATTATATTACTGAGACTCCTAAGCTTGCAGGAACATACTAAATCTATTTTCATACCACTGGATTTGAAGGTGTAGAAGAAATAACAATATCCAGGTAAGCACACATTTGTTCCAACGAGAAAAGCATGGGTAGGAACACTAACCACTAGAACAGTGGGTCTGAGCAGGCAGGCGCCCGAGGGCGTCCTCCACCTGGGGGCAGCGTCCTGCTTGGACCCTTCTGTCTTAGCATCTCCTTTCAAAGTGGAGATTTGCTTTGAGATAGGACTCTTGGTCCACTCAAGTTAAAGCGCTATAAACACTGGCTTATGGTCAACAAACATCCATTTCTCAGTTCTTGGGGGCTGGAAGTCCGGTCAAGGTACCTGCAGATCCCGTATCTGGCGAGGGCTGCTTGGTTCATAGGCGATGACTTGCTGTGTCCTCCGAGGGGGGAAGGGCAGGGCCGCTCTGGGTATCTCCTGTACCTGACTAAGCCCATTTGAGAGGGCTCTGCCCTTGGGACCTCATCACCTCCCAAGGCCCCACCTGACAACCCCTCCTTCGGGGTCAGGTCTCAACATTTGAGTGGGGACACACATTCAGGCCTCAGCAGCAAATGAGTGGAGCAGAAGGCTTTGCTGGGGGATGTGACAGGGCTTTTAGATGCAGCGTCTAATTTTATTTCCACCCAAGTCCTGGGAGATGCCCCCAGCAAGGCGTTTTCTTTCCAATCCAGAAGGCATCAGCCATCGCAGGACAGAGTTACAAGGCAGCTCAAATTAGAGTCGCCTGACCCTTGGGCCCCCATTTTTCTACCAAAACGAAGAAACCATTAGAGGAAAGTTGAAGGAGAGGAGGTAATGGGGACATTCCAAGCAATCGGAAACTCCTTGCTATGGCCACAAAGACTCACATCCCACCCCGCCACCACCAGCTCCCCGAGGCCCACCCACTGGGCTCCATGGCTTCACCCACACTTCTGCAGTCCAACCCAGACCTAGCCACAGGGGCGGGGCGGGGGCGGAGGTCTGGTCTTGTGTGCCTAGAAGGGCTCCTCCCCCCCCCCACCCTGCACACCAAAATACCTTTACAGGGTTCCTAGCTGCTCAGTCCCTTCCCCTTCTTTCCTTTTTAAAAACATGAGCCTAAGGCAGAAATCCCTGATCATGATAACAAAAATAAGGGCACGTCCCCCATCACCACGCTGCGTCCTCCCGGCAGCCTGGAGAATGAGGCACTGGGGCTTCACACCAGGCCTGGACCCAAGATCCGATGATCAGTGAGCCTTACAAGGAATCCTCCGCTTATCTTTTCTTCCAGTGAGGTCTGGGCTGGAAAGCCTTTGCTAAGTAGCTCCCCGCCCATCATGGATCAAGGACAGCTGGGCAGCTGGCTCCTTGCATGAACCCCCATCCCCGTCTCTCTCCTGTCTTCCACAGCCTTTGCAGCAGCCTCAGTCAACACAGCCCTTCCCTGGAGCTCGCTGGGTAATCACACGAGTTCTAAAATTAACATATCATTATGATATATCACATATGTATATGCAGATAATAAAAATCCAGTGGTATCAGAGCAAGGCAATTCCCCAAGTCCCAGCTGAAATCTGTGGCTGCTGGGCCTCCGGGAGTGGGTGGGGGGTAGGGGTGGGGAGGGGAGACTCCTGCGGTCTATGGAGACACGGTTTTCAAGGCATGTTTGTTCAGCATTACGAATACAAATTCTACATTTGGAAGATGAAACGAGACACACCAAAAATAATATATCCTGCAGAAAATCAAGCTCATCAGAATTTTCTTTGCCCACTTCCTCCAGTGAGGGTTTCTTCCCCCAAGCAGGGTATCAAAACGAGAGTGCCAGTGTGGGCGGGTGCTGTTTGATCCCAGGAGTTTCCGAAAGCCCTTGGCGGCGAGGCCCGAAGGCCAGGGCTGGCAGCGACCACCTTCCGCGCGCGCCTGGGGCCGGAGCAGCTCGGGCTTTCTCCTTGGCGATCTGGAAGGGCAGGGCGCCGCGCGCGGAGGGGGCAAAGGCACCTAGGGTCTCGGCCAGCTGCTGGGGCTTTCTGCCTACAATTGTCCCACGATTCTCTATGGCTTGCGTCTTCCAAATCAGCAAGAATTGGCGGCTGGCAACCGGCGATTCTTCAACACCGCGCTTTCCTCACCGCCGCCGCCAGTCCCAGAAGGATGCTCGCTCGCGGAGGGGCCGCCCCGCGCCGCCGCGTCCCTCCCCGCGCGCACTCCAGGCGGCGCGCGAGGTCCGGGGTCCCCGCGGTGGCCTCGGGCGGGGACCCGGCGTCCAGGCGCCTGGGCTGCGGCTCCCGAAGCCCGGCTGGTGCCTCCGGCGTGGGGGCGCACAGTGCGGCTCGGGAGAGACCTGGGAAGGCCAGGTCCTTCTTGGAGGAATCCCTGGGTCCGCCGGGGCGCCGAGGCCTCCACAGGGGTCGTGAGGACCCAGCTTGGCCCCTGGGATTCTCAGTTCTAGTCTGGGAGGCCGCACAAGTGTGCTGACTTTCCACCTGCGCAGCCGCGGGCTGCGGGCACCTTAACGGATCGTGAATTATTAAAGATCAAACCAACACCAGATCCACGGAGCCATCGGAACTAACGCCCCCTGCCCGGTTCTGCCTCTCCACCGGGGTACTCGGCGCCGGCGGCTCCCCCAGTGCAGGAATAGGGTGCGGGGTGCCCTCTGAGTTCCGGATACCTGGAGTTACTGCGTCTAGCAGAAGAGGACTCGCAGGTGAATCCAGTTGAGAGAGTGCACCGAAGTTTTGCAGCGGGTTGCTCTTTAAGGCCTCAAAAAGCGAAATGCCCCCCACGGGCTGGGTCAGGAATGCTTAGGAAGGCGGAAAGAAAACCACGCGGGCAAAATCAGCGAGCTTTCAACGCCCGGGGTGGGGGTGGGGGGCTTCTCCTAGACCAGTTAGGGGAGCATTAGGCTGGGCACCTCTGAGCTGCCAACATGCGATACCTCAGCATCCAGAAAGAGCGGGAGGGCCACTGCAGCCCTGCTACCTGTCATGGGTGCTCGGCAGTTCCTTTCTGAACCCCCTTAACCCCACGCTGTTCTAGGGAAGCCGAGCCAGGAGGGGCTTTGTAAGAACACTCTGCCCCTCTGTCCCAGCAAAGAGAGAGAAGGGACTCGGTCTGCACCTCCCAATTCCCGCCAAAGCTCACCACCGCCAGCAGGGCGTCATTTTAGAAATCAGTGGAATTTCAACTAGAAATGAGGATGTGAATGTTAGAAAGCAGAAACAGCTGTTCAGTTACCCTGAGCTCCCCAGAGGGCCATGGAGGGGATGGGGGGGGTGTGGAATTTGGGGAAGAGAAAGGGCAGGTTTTCTGGAGCCTGTGATCCTGGGTGACCTCAGAGCTAATGGTTACCCCATGGGGTCTCATGCTCTGCTAACCAGGGGGTGGGACCTATTGACCTTTCACCTCCCTCCCAGCTTAGAAGATCCTAATTCTGTGGGCCAGGCCTAGGCAATTTAACTGCGGCAGTTACATTTCATACAGCATGTTGGGGGGGGGGGCTTTGATTTTAAGTCTACCAATTTTTAGAATCTTGGAGTGGGAAAGGATTTTTTTAAAAAAAAATGACCCCAAACTCATAAAAGGGAAATTTTCCTTAACTACATCAAACTTTTCTGGTTGAGAAGGGCCCACACCATTATCAAAGTAGAAGGCAAATTGGAAAGCACGCTAAATCAAAGGGCCAATCTCTAATAAATCAGGAGCACCTCCAAATTAAATGGAATAAAGGTCACTCAATACACGGAGACATAAGCAATGCACAGAAGTATAACCAGCCAATCAACTTGTGAAAATGAGCTCACTCTTGTGAGAGCATGCGGGTTTAAACAATTTGTCTTGCCCTCTCCCCTTACACCGCATTAGCCAGGTACCCTGGCGTACCACTGGTGGGGTGCACACTGATTAAACCTCTCCGATGGCAGTTTGACAATACCCGTCAAGTTAAAAAATGCTCATATCCTTTGATTTAGAAACTTATCCAGCACTTGCTTTGGTATGTGCAAGCGGGCAGATGTACAAAGTTAATCACTGTAGCATTAAAAGAGCAAAGGATTGGAAACTACCCGCCAACAGGACTTTTACTAAATCGATTATTATATGATCATGGAAGAGAACAATGCCGTGGGATTGCTGAGCAGGGCAGCTCTGTCTTGGTGCTGTGTCTCTAGTATGTGTCAGGAAGTGCAGAAATGCCAGGTGGAGTGGAGCAGAGTGCCTGGGGGCACCGGCCCTCCTTGCAGCCAGCCTTGAGGACAGGCGACAGGCATGGGGCTTGTGACAGGGCTGGTCTCTGGAAATGAGACTGGGTGTCTGGTGCACTGGACATCAGAAGAGAACACATCATATGCTTATTTATTTACTTATTTTGGTGCTGGGGGTTGAATCCAGGAGCATGCTACCTCCAAGCTATACCCCAAGCCCTCTTTCTTTCTTTCTTTCTTTCTTTCTTTCTTTCTCTCTTTCTTTCTTTCTGTTTCTTTCTCTCTCTTCCTTCCTTTCTTTCTTCCTTTCTCTCTTTCCTTCCTTCTTTCTCTTCCTTCCTTCCATTCTATATTTATTTTTGTTGTTTTGTTTTGAAATAGGGTCTCACTAGGTTGCTGAGAGTCTCCCTAAGTTGCTGAGGTTGGTTTCAAACCTGTGATCCTCCTGTCCCAGCTTCCCAAGTATTGGGATTATAGGCATTCACCATCATGCCCAGCTATATTGTTTGCTTTTTTTTTTTTTGGTACTGGGGATTGAACCCAGGGGCATTCTACCTCTGAGCTATGCCCCCAGTTCTATTTTTTTCAGTCTTTATTTTGAAACAGGTTGTAGAGGTCCTCACTAAATAGCTGAGGCTGGCCGTGAACCCGGATCCTCCAGTCTCAGTCTCCCAAGTACTGGGATTACAAGCGTGTGCTACCACGCTTGGCTTATTGTATGCTTTTAAATATTGTTCCATGCCCATGTATTACTTGTTAATAACAGAATGCTTAAAATAACAAAATGCTTAAAAAAGATTAGACTAGTTCGTGGGGGATGACATTTCACACGGCCAAACGGAAGGCGCTGTGCTGGAGCTTTTGCCTTAGCGTTGGACAGACCCCTCCTTCTCTTGAGCCCCTGATGAAGAAGGCTTGGGGTTAAGGAACCATCTCTTCAAACTCTTGGTGGGAGTGAGCACTGCCCACCCACGACCACCGCCCGCCCTGGGTGTGTGGTTGAGCTGGTTCCCTTGCTTTGGGGAGGGACATTGGATGAACCGGGTGAATCTGTGTCCTGTGTGTTAAGGATGCCATTTGGGCTTTGTCGAGCTGGGCGGAGGAGCATCCTGGGCCTGGTCTGAGCAGGGCTGCCCGGACAAGCACAGACATGGGGGCTCATCCTCCGCTCCCTTGTAGCTTCAGCTGGAGGTGCCGCCCCGCCTGACGCACAGGTGGCACCTGCCCACCACCGAGCGCGGCAGGTTTTGACAAGAGCTTGTCAACATTCCCATCATGGCAGCCCTGGTGACCCGGAGGTCCCTGGGAGGTGGTGTACCGTCAGGGTCTCTCCTCCTCTGTAACCTCGGAACCATCGGCGTACGGAGTCTGGACAGCAGAGAACTCGCACGCAGATCCTCCTGACTCAGCAAAAGCTCTTACCAGGTGACAGGGACAGATGAAGGCACAGACGCCGCAGGCATTTTGCTGTGATGCATTTCTAGAAACTGCTTTGGAAAGCAGGCCACATTTTCCCAAAGGATCCATGGGGGTAATAGATGGCAGAAAGTGACGAGAGCCACCTTTCACACCAAGGGTTTGGTGTCAGATAAATCATCGCTAAAACCGAAAAGAGGCACGGAAACAAAAACATAACGATGACAGACTTCGGTAACCACAGGAGATAATACCGTGATTTGTCAAGACAGAGCTTTAGAGCTCAATTAACCGGCCCTCCCTCCTGGTTTTAGAGGAGAGTCGACGCTCTCAGGATAGAGAAGGGCGTTCGTCCTTGGTCTCAGCTGGGGCTGCTGGGCAGGGCCTGGCATGCACATCTCCTTCCAAGAAAGAGAGAAGTTTCTGCACAGCCCGGCTTCTGAGAGAAGGCAGCGGACAGGGGAGAGGGCAGCGGGTCCCACCTGCACACCCAGGATATCTCCCACATGGAAACACCCTTCCCTTTGGTGGCATTGGGAACTGAACTTGGGAATTCAACCTCCAACCTACACACCCAGCCCTTTCGGGTTTTTGTTTTTGTTTTTATCTTGGAACAGGATCTCATTAAGTTGCCGAGCCTGGCCTCAAACGTGTGATCCTCCTGTCTCAGCCTCACAAGTATGGGATTACAGGTGTAGGTCGTTTCTGACCCTGTGAGCTATTTGCCAAGCAAGGAGCAAGGCTTTCCTGGGGGCTGCCTCGTGCTAGGGAGCCAAAGTGAAGAATCGGGTTGGAACTGCAGAGAGTAAAACAGGATTCGACTTCACTAAAGCAGGAAGGGGCGCCCAGGACCGCAGACCCACCGGAGCCCGTGGGGCCGCCCCACTGACAGGTAGACCTGGGAGGGGGTGCAAGAGTACGAAGGGCTGGCGTGCTCAGATGGTCTCCCCCAGACCCCAGCAGCCACTGCCCTGGCCTTGCTCAGCTGACCTCCTACTGCTGAAGATGGGGCTCTTATCCCCGAGGTAAACACACCTGGCTCCGGAAATGGAGAAGCCGAAGGATGTGGGATGCGGGCAGTGGGAGAGCCAGCACACCAGCAAGGCAGGCGCCCGCCTCCATCTCTCCTGCCAGTTCTCCTGGGACACTGGCCCTGACTCTCCACCCCACCTGACCACACGCGAAGGGGAGTCTGGGAAATGTAGTCCAGCCCAGCCCAGCTGACCATCACAGAGCCACCAGGGCCACACTCAGGTCTCTGACGCCCAGTGCAGAGAGGGCAGATGCTTCTGCTTCCCTGCCAGGCCGGGAAGCACAGGTTCCACACTCCCCCAGCACCTGGGACGGCTCCTGTGGTCTGTGCTTCTGTAAGTCCTGTGTGTTGCTGGGACCCTTCTAGGCTGTTTTCCTAGATGGAGTCATGCATGTCCCCACTCCCCAAAGGCTTTCTGTCCTCTTTAGAAAGCCTGCAGTGGCGGTGAAGGCACCCTAAATTCCCTTGACCCTCCCTCCCTCTCCTCCTCCTCCTCCTAGACCCTCAGTGCTCAGAACAGCAGGAGGCAGTGGGCACCATCCCCACCCATGCAGGTGCCTCTGCGTGCATCCCTGTCTCCAGAGGAGAAACGCTCTGCAGAGGGAAGGCCAGTCCCTAGACCTCCCAGCTGTCGCAGGCCCACATGCTTGGCTGCTGGCCCTTTCCCATGGGTAAGCCCTGTCTTTCTCTTGCCTTCCCCAATCCGCTTACATGCTCCCCAAATGTGGACCCCCAAATTAGAAGCACTTCCCGCAAGAGCCTGCCCTCATTCAGCAGAAGACACGAGTCCGTTCTGCAAGTCTCCATCGACTTCCCAAGCACTTCTGCATGCAGCACGTGGTTGCTGGGGGTACAGACGTGGGGCTCCCGGTGCTGCACCCCGAGAGCACCTGTTCAAGGGGGAGAGAATGCACCGGAGCCTGCACCAGGAGGTCCCACCAGCCCCAGGGGGAGGCGCCCAACTTCAAAGAACCTTACACACAGCTCACCTGGACTCCATCTCCAGCTCCTGCGGGGCCTTCTGGTTTTCACCTGCCTTTAAAGCTTTAGTTGACGTTATTCTGTTGTCTCCTGATTCACCCACTCAGTTAAATTTCATTTTGTTAACATTTACAATTTTATTATTATTATTTGGTACTGGGGATTGAACCCAGGGGTGTTCTACCTCCAAGCTACATCCCCTTGTTATTATTTATTTATTTACTGTACTGAGTATTGAATCCAGGGGCCTTCTACCTCCCAGCTGTACCCTCAGACCTATTTTAGTTTTCATTTTGAAACAGAGTTTCACTGAATTGCTGAGGCTGGCCTCCAACCTGCCATCCTCCTATCTCAGCCTCCCAAGTACTGGGATAACAGGCATGCACCACAGCACCTGGCCCTTACTGACCTTTTTAATTGTGGAAAATCCCAAACACAGAAGTGGGGAGAGCAGCGCGATGAACCTCCCCGCACAGCCGTCCCCCAGTGCCAAGTCAGTTCCCTCAGCCCAGTCTCCTCCGTCTTGGTTCACACGCAGGCACGCACAGCGCTCTATCCTTTCATTCATAAGTGCAGGTCTAGCAGGAAAGGAGATCAGGATGTTTGTCTTAACACAACCCATGATGCGATTTCCTCACCTTAGAAGAAGTGCAAGACGGTGGAGTGGAATTCTGATGTGCTCCAGTTAAAAAGAAACCCAGGCCTTTGGCAGCTCCTCCTCCTCCTCCTCCCCCCCCCTCCTCCTCCTCCCCCTCCTCCTTCTTTTTCTTTGTGTGTATGTGTGGTACTGGGGGGTTGAACCCCCCCACACTGTTACAGTTGGCTGCAGAAGCCCCCGGAAGAGCTCATAAGTTGTTGTTTTGAGTTGCTATGATTCACTTGGTCTCGGGCTGTAATCTCAGTAGACAAGCCTATGGGTATGGACTTACCTGGGGGTGGCCTGGGCTGGGGGGCGTGTCTGCAGCCTTGGGGTTATACAGGGCCCCTCCCTCCTTGTTCCCTCTGCTTCCGGCCCCCCTGATGTGAGCGAAGCCTTGTGCTCCCCCCTCTCCACTTCCCACGTCATGTCCTGAGATCTGCGATCCCCGGCCTCAGATGCACTGAACCCCCAAATCTCCACGGCAACCACGAGCAAATCAGTCTTCCTTCCTTTTGAGTTGCGAGGTCAAGTTTTAGATTATAGCAGCGAGATTGCTGACTAAGGCAGAAATTCGACCTTTAAGCTGCACCCCTAGCCCTTTTTTATTTTTTATTTTGAAAGAGTCTCACTGAGATGCTGAGGCTGCAATCCGCCTGTCTCAGCCTCCCCAGTACTGGTGTGCGGCACTGCGCCCAGCTTGGCTTGGCTCCGGGCAGCTCTGAGGCCGGCAGGGTCCATGCGTGGCTCACCCTGCGCTTGGGACTCTGAGTGAGCGCTCACCAGGTGACTCTGGACGACCCAACAGGCCATCTTCTTCCCCTTTGCACCAGGCCAGCTCCTTTCCAAATGCATTTCCCTTCCCTTGGGGCCGCAGTTCTGGCTTTAATAAACCAGATGCCCCTTCAGTGAAATAACTTGTATTCTGATTTTTATCTGATCAGAAAACGTTCCCCAAATGAGTGCTTGTTCGCCCTGACTGTCCACTAGGCTCACGTGAGTGTCTTTTTTAATTGGTGCATTGTAATCATACATCTTTGTTGGGTACAAGCTGGTAGAGGCATACATGCACACATTTCTCATTGAACCCTTCCACAGTTCTTGCCCAACTCCCTCCCTCTCCCTCCTTCTCAAGTTCAGTTTAGTGATTGACTTTGGTATATTTGTGAATGTACATCATGTGCATTAGGGTGTTTCCCCCCCTCCCCATCACCTTCAGTTAGGTCACCTTCTTTGCTCATCTAAGGTTTCTCCTTCTTCATCTGGAGTCCCTCTTATGTCCCACTGCCTCCCTAGCTTCTGCATATTAGCATCTGATTTTTTACTTTTTTTTTTTTTTGCGGTACTGGGGATTGAACTCAGGGGCATTCTACCTCTGAGCTACACCCCCAGCCCTATTTTTTTATTCTTTATTTTGAAACCGAGTCTCACTAAGTTGTGGAGTGCCTCACTAGGTAGCTGAGGCTGGCCGCGAACCTGGATCCTCCGGTCTCAGCCTCCCGAATGCTGGGATTACAAGCGTGCACCACCACGCCCGGCTTGATTTTTTTACTTTTTGTGACTGACTAATCTTACTTGGCATAATGTTTTCCAGTTCCATCCACTTCCCTGCAAATGACATGATTTTGTTCTTCTGTCTTTGAGAAACCCGGGGGCCCAACCGAGGGAATCAGCTATGACAGGGCTGGGCGGCGGGGCCCCGGCTGGTCCTGATGGGCGCCCCAGGGGAGGACCAGCACCCAGTCCATGCTCACAGCACCAACAGGCTCCACAGGACACATAGACTGATTAGCAGAAAGTACTGCTCCGATGCCTGAGATCATTTGCTTGACCCACTTTTATGTCTTTCAAGTCCCGGCAACAGCTGGAGCCAGACTATTAAGCCCAAGGCGCAGCCTAATTGAAAACCACCGGCGGCCCCTTTCCCAGCGGGGCGGAGGGGCTTGTGTGGGCCCCGTCGATTGCCTGCACACTGCCACGAGGTCCTCAGGACTCAGAAACTGGCCAGGCCCACCAGAAAAGACTCGTTTGTATTCCTCCTGCATCTCACACACAAAAAAAATCTCTCCCTCAAGGCGCTGTAGGCCAGGTGGAGGACCCCACTCTCTACCCATCATCTCTTAGGTATTTCAGGATAAATCAGATTTAGGGAGGCTTCTCTGACTCTTGCAGAGGTATGGTAGGTAAAAATCTGAGATGGCCTCCGACATGCCCACCTCTGTTGGCATGCAGAACCAGGAATATGCTGGGACTTCACACTCCAGATTAGGTTACTCATCAATGGACTGTGAGTTAATCAAGAGTGGCAGGGCTCTGGTGGGCCTGGCCTCATCAGGTGTGCACTAACAAGGGACTTGGCCCTTCCTGGAGTGAGGGAGGGATTGGACAAGGAGGGGCCTGGAGGGATGATGAGGTGAGGACCTGAGGTGTCCTCGGATGGCAGCTAGCGAGAGAGTGGGGGCCTCCATCCTCAGAAGTTCTGACAACAGGGAGGAGTTGGGGAGCGGCTGTTTCCTGGCGCTGTGAGACTTGTGTCTTTCTTTGGCTGGCTTATTTTTTATCATAAGATATGCATAATAGCCGGGCTTGTAATCCCAGTACCTGGGAGGCTGAGACTGGAGGATGGCAGGTTTGCTGCTAGCCTCAGCTACTTAGTGAGGCCCTCCACAATTTAGTGAGACCCTGTTTCAAAATAAAGACCAAAAAATAGGGCTGGGGGTGTAGCTCAGAGGTAGAATGCCCCTGGGTTCAATCCCCAGTACTGAAAAATAAATAAATAAAAGATGTGCATAATATAAAACTTCGGATGGTAACAATTTTTAATCGTTTTATAACGCAGTGGTGTTAAGTACATTCACAGTGTTGGGCAACTGTCATTACCACGTGTTCCCAGAAAGTTTTCACCGTCCTGAGCTGAGACTCTCTGCCCCGTAGGCAAAAACTCTCCGTTCCTCCCTTCCCCCAGCTTTGGTAACTTCTACTTTCTGTCCCTGTGAATCTGCCTATTCCGCATGTAAGTGGAGCCATACAGCACTTATTTATGTATTTATTTATTTATTTATTTATTTATTTATTTATTTATTTATTTATTTATTTATTTTTGTGTGAGTGGCTTGTTTCCCTTAGCAGAATGGTTCATCCCTGTTGTAGCACGCCTCAGTATTTCCTTCTTTTTCACGGCTGAGTAATGTTTCACCACGTGGCTCTGCCATTCCTCCTCGGATGGACGCACGGGGTCCTTTCCACCCTCTCACGACCGCGAAGGACGCTGCTGTGTATATTGGTGTACACACACACCTGTTCGGGTGCCGCCTTGCCAAGTGTTTATGGAATTTGTAATGCAGCAACAGAACACGAACACAGAAGGGAAACCAGGATCCCCACGGCGATTTCCACTGTTGTCTGTGGGAGTACGCTCATGTCTTGTTTATCTCCGCGGCAGCCACGGGTGAGGCAGAGGCAGCCCAAGTGGCTGTCCCAGGAGTGACACCCACTGGACAGTGACACAGGACTCTCATACAGATGCCCTCTGAACCCTGACACCTCCTCCTCCAGCCCCCCCCCCCCACATCTACAGCCTCTGGGGCTGGGGTCTCGTTCTGGGGATAGCGCACCTTGGCTCTTCCCCCATGAGGGAAGCCTGGTGGGCTCTGGTCTAGGCCAGGACCTGATGTAAGACGACAGGGGCTCCTGTGTCCCTCTGGGTGGAGCAGGGGGGGCCTACGCGTGACCCCAGCTCTTTGAGCAGAATTCCTGTCAGCAATGCGGCATGAAATTTCAGCCCTTCATTTCCCAGGGCAATGGCGATTATAAATTTTTGAACACCGTTCTTTTGAACACCCGGGAACAGCCCAGGGTTAAGCAGAGCATAGATTTTAAACTCAATTGCAGAGCTCGCTCCTGGAACACATTTCTACAACGCTCCCACCCCCACCCCCGCCCCGGCCCACGCACGATGGTGGCTCTGAGGGCAGCCTGTGCTTGTAGGATCAGTTTTGAGTGTATTTATGCATTTTAACGCACGCTGAAGCTCACAACCATGAAATTGGATAAATTTTTTAGTATGACAGTTTTTTTTTTTTTTAATGGAATTGCTGCCCAGTACAAAATGAGGCCAACAAAACAGGGCATGGATGTTGAATTTGCACTGGAGAAAGTCCCTCTTGACTTTCTTTGCATCTGGGTAGATTACAGGCGGCTGGAGGTCCCCCCTGGCCAAGAACTGGGGCGCACAGGTAAAACAGGATGGAGAAAGTCCCCGGGTATTCAGAGAGCACTTAATAGTTGCTTAGAGGAGAGTATGCATGTGGAACCAGTGATGCGCCGAGGCCACAGATGCCCCCCGAACCACATGACTGCAGGGCACTCGGTCTGTCACACAAAGTGGGAGGAAACTAGCTCACAGAGCAAAGGCCGCTCCCGGGCTCAGCTCAGAATGTGCTGAGGAATGTGCTCCCGCCTCGGATCCCGCGAGGGCATGCTGCTGCCGCTTGCCGAGGTTCCTTAGCCAAGAGCATCTCCCAGGAATAACAACCCAACGTCCTGCCCTCGGGAATGGCTGCCGGTGAGGGGGAGCCAGGGAGGGCTTTGCCCATGGGGCCAGCGCTGTGCAACCGCTGAGCAGCTCAGAAGGGTGCCAGCGCAGCCCGGCTTGGTGGCTCGTGCTTGCAATCCCAGGACTTGCGAGGCTGAGACAGGAGGATTGCACGCAGGTTCGAGGCCAGCCTCAGCTACTTAGTGAGGTCCTCTGCAACTTAGTGAGACTCTGTTTCAAAACAAAGAATTAAAAGTAGGGCTGGGGGTGTAGCTCGGAGGTAGAATGCTTCTGGGTTCAATCCCCAGTACCACAAACAAAAACAAACAAACAAACAAATAAATAAATAACAAATAAAAATAAAAGAAGGGGAGCCGGGTGTGGTGGCACACGCTTGTAATCCCAGGACTTGGGAGGCTGAGACAGGAGGATCCGGGTTCGCGGCTAGCCTCAGCTACCTAGTGAGGCCTTCTGCAACTTAGTGAGACCCTGTTTCAAAATAAAGAATAAAAAATAGGGCTAGGGGTATAGCTTGGAGGTAGAATGCCCCTGAATTCAATCCCCAGTACCAAAAAAAAAAAAAAAAAGAAGAAGAAGAAGAAGAAGAAGAAGAAGAAGAAGAAGAAGAAGGGTCTCCGCGGCCTTTAGGATTACTCCGCCGAGGTGGCCTGGGGGCCTGAGGTGTTCCTAGGCCAGCACAGCCATTCAGCGACATGGTGTGGCCATGGGGAGGGGAGGGTCTTGGGGTGGCGACACCCCCACGTGGGATCACTGCGGAGCAGAGCCTGGACCCCTCTGTCTGCAGTCCTGTCCAGTCCTGGCCTCTCCGGCCCAGCCTCCTTCTCCTCTGACTCCAGGGAACCCCCCCTCCACGCTGCTAACACGCCGAGGTCTGATGACGCATCTCCACCCGTGGTGGTGCAAAGGCCTCACAGTGAGCATTTGTCAGAAGTCCTTGATGCAACGGGTACTTTGCTAGAAAGCTCCTTCCCAGACTTACCCATGACAGCGAAGGCTGGGGAGATGTGGAACTCCCTAGGGACAGGCACTGGGGTCAAAGTCCCGGCCACTCCTTGGTAAGGCACAGATGGAGCAGCCACCTCAGGACCCTGCTGGGGACCTGAGGAGCGGGCTCTGGAGAGAGGGGCCCAGAGAAGGGGCCACCCCGAAGTTCACTGCCCTGCTTACTACCTTGCCCTATTTGGTGCTTAATGTCTGAAAATCCCATACAAAACCCCTCCTCTCTACCATGGAGTTAAAATGCACAAATTAGTCCTTGTAGTAAAGTGCCTTAAATAAAACAACCTACCCCATACCTGTCCCTGATTACATTTTGCATTTGTTTTCCCCTTATTGAATAAGAAAGTCCAGTGCAAATTCCAGTTGCAAAGAGGCTAGGAAAAAAAATAAATAAAAGCAAATTAAAATAATCCTTATTTTCTTATTTGACCTCACTTGGACTTGATGAATAATAATGGTATATATTTACGAGGTACAATGGCATGTTAGGATAGGTGTATATATTGCAGAATGGTTAATCATGGCAATTAGTATATCAATCACCTCACAGACCAACAATTTCTTCATAGTGAGAATATTTAAAATCTTATCTTTAAAGCTGGGGATGGTGGTGTATGTTTGTAATCAGTACTTGGGGAGGCTGAGACAGGAGGATTGCAGGTTCAAAATCAGCCTTGGCAACTTAGCAAGGCTCTCAGCAACTTTGTTGAGGCTCTGTTTCCAAATTAAAAAAAAAAAATAGGGCTGGGAGTATAGCTTGGAGGTAGAATGCCCCTGGATTCCATCTCCAGTAAAATACACACACACACACACACACACACACACACACACACACACATACACACATACATATACATACAAATATTTGTATGTATGTATTTGTGTATAGATATATTTGTGTGTATATATATATGTGTATTTGTGTATATATAATTTGTGTGAAAGATGTGTATATATATGTATATATATATAATAAAATTTTCTCTTTAGCAATTTGGAAATACACATTGGATTATTATTATTGTTACCATGCTGTGCTGTAGATCACTGAAACTTATTTCTCCTTCCCTGTACCATGTATCAATTATTTTCAGTAAAAGGCAACTAATATGGCTATTTGTTGTCTTTTCATTCAGCTTTTTCTCCAGTATCAAAATGTTGCCAAACCAGTACCTAGAGTTTTGGAATCTGCAGGAATGCCCGATCATTAACAGCTTGGCAGGAACTTCTTTTCATGGCTGGATAGATTTCATGGACTACAAGAGCCATACCGTATTCTCCTGCGTTGTGGAGCTTCTGTGTTTGTGCTGTGGTCAGCACCATTGTGACCACACGGGGTGTCAAGGCAGCGTTCTCTAAACTAGAGCTAAGGTGGTGTCTTCCCCTTCCCGGTGAACCTGCACCCGGGAGCAGGGGCCGCATCACATTAGTTCTGTCAGCCCTAAAGTGTTTCCAGAAATATTCCAGAAGTTGGCAAATACCCATCTGATACATTCACGGACTGGGCTATTATAAAATGACGATGTTAGAATGCTCCACAGAAATAAAAATTGGCATTCTTATGAGCAGGTGTTGCTAATCCTGACTGCAGATTAGACTCGCTCAGGAGGCTTTTAGTAACTACAATGGCTGGGCTCAACCCTGAGGTTCAACTTTAATCGGCTTGGTTCAGCCTCTCAGAAGCTCTTTTTCTTTTCTTGTTTTTGGATGACACTGCACTGGAGATTGAACATAGGGCCTCCCTCATAGTAGGTAAGTGCTCTACCACTGAGATACCCTCCCCCCCTTTTTTGGTACTGGGGATTGAACTCGGGGGCATTCTACCTCTGAGCTGCACCTCCAGCCCTATTTTATTTTTTATTTCGAAACAGGGTTTCACTAAGTGACTGAAGGACCTCACCAAGTTGCTGAGGCTGGCCTGCAATCTACCTATCTGAGCTTCCTAAGTACTAAGACCACAGGTGTATGCCACCACACCTGGCTAGCATTTTTTAAAAAGCTCCCCTCACTTCTAATCTGTAGGGAGTTGAAGAGCACTGAATCAATATAAAACAGGTGCTTCTTCATATATTGATAACTTGTAGAATGTCCCTCTAGCCCTGTTTTCAATTTCTTCCCATCTTGCTCACTGGGATTCAGCAGATTAATTTGAGGCAACAAATAAGATGAAATTTTAAAAATTAACTTATTTGAGGGAACTCTCCCTTGCTCATTTTCTGAGCCAGATCTGAGCTTGAAACCTACACTAAACAAAGTCAAGGACGAGAAAGCCAAGTTAGAGGCTCATATCTTTGTTAAAGATGAACACGATGATCCTAACAAAATACTGTGTCCTGCAGTGTGAAAACATGATGATAATGATCCCGAGGAATTGCCCAGGAACCAAGACTTAGCATGAGAAAAATCTAAAAATTGTCATTGTTTTGAAAGAGGAAATCCTCTTAGTAGATGTAGAAAAGCACCTGATAAACTTAGCCCTTCAAAGTGAAAAGCAAAAACCTTCTTTTTTATTTATAAATGATTTTTTATTTTTATTTTTTATTATTATTGGTGCATTGTAATCATACCTCTTTGTGAGGTAGAAGCTGGTAGAGGCATACATGCACATATCTCTCATTTAACCCTTCCCAATTCCCGCCCCATTCCTTCTCAAGTTCAGTTAGTGTGACTTTGATATGTTTGTGAAAGTACATCATGTGCATATAAGGTGTTCCCCACCCATCACCTTCAGTTAAGTCGCCTTCTTTGCTCACCTAAGGTTTCTCCTTCTTCATCTGGAGTCCCTCTTATGACCCACTTTCTCCCTAGCTTCCGCATATTAGGGAGAGCATACAATTTTTTACTTTTTGTGACTGACTAATCTCATTAACATAATGTTTTCTAATAAAAACCTTCTTTTTAAACTAGGAGTAACGGTAGATGTTTCTAACCCTGTGCGCCTGAGTTCCCCCAAAGGCCTGTGTGTTGAAGGCCTGGGCCTGAGCTCGGGGCGCTCTTGGGAAGTAGCTTTCGGGAGGGGGCTAGAGAAGGAAATCAGTTCTAACTCTGTGTGTGTGTGTGTGTGTGTGTGTGTGTGTGTGTATGTGTGTGTAGTTTTCCACATATACAATCATGTCATTTGTAAAAAAAAATAATCTTCTGGTTTTCTGATTTGGATATTTGGATGCCTTTTATTTCTTTCTTTCTTTTTTTGCCTAAGCACGCTGGCTCACATATAAATTGTTTAAAATGCATAACTAAGCCAGATGTGGGGACACATGCCTGTAATATCAGTACTTGGGAGACTGAGACAGGACGATCACAAGTTTGAGGCCAGCCTCAGCAACCTAGAGAGATCCTCAGCAACTTAGCAAGACTCTGTTTTAAGAGAAAAAGAAAAAGGGCTGAGGGTGTAGCTTGGAGGTAGAATGCTCTGGGTTCAATCCCCAGTACCAAAAGAAAAAAAAAAAGGTAAACAAAATATGCTTACACACACATATGAATGTCAGAATACTTTTTTTTTTTTTTTTTTTTGCAGTACTGGGGATTGATCCCAAGGGCATTCTACCTCTGAGCTATACCCTGGCCCTATTTTTAATTTTTAATTTTGAAACAGGATCTCACTAAGTTGCAAAGGCCTCACTAAGTAGCTCAGGCTGGCAGTGAACCCAGATCCTCCTGTCTCACCCTCCCAAGTATTGGGATTACAAGCATGCGCCACCATGCCCAACTTTAAAAGAAAAATTCTGATAGAACGCAAACTCCAGCTAGCGGTGGCTCCTGATGGATGAGGAAAGCCCGCAGTGATGTGCATTCTCTATCGTGCCTGCATTCTTGGATTGCCTACTGGGTTAAAGAATATTTATTGTATGACATACACAAACAAACACACATAAAAGAGAATAAAACATGGATCGTAATGACACTGTAAAGTGAATCAGGGTCTATGCCGACCACAGTTATGTGCATCTAAAGTCCAGTTAAAAAAAAGAGCAGGGAGAAGAGAAAAGAAACTATCTCCTGGTTGGGCTGCCACGTGCCAGAGCTTGGGAGCCGATGAGGCGGTTTATGAAGCTTGTGATCGGCCTCAATCTCAGAATCCACCTTCCACGATTGACAGCCGCTCTGGATTCCACGGGTGTGTTGTGAAACATTCAAAGGTCTTGGAGTCTGGTGCAATATCTTTCAAACACTCTTGATCATCCTGGCCTAAAGTAGCGCATCACTTTTATTCCATGCTACTCCTGAATTGAGACCAGTCTGGATGGAGCCATCATGCAGTTGTCAAAAACTTCCTGACACCGTTTTTGTCTTTTGAGAACAGGAAGGAGCTTTGCATCTCCAAGGGTTTAGTGTAGTTGAGGCTCAGAGTCCATGCTCTGAAAATACTGGACAGTTTGAAGATGCCCCTGCTGCCCTGCGGAAACTTCCTTCAAATACAGCTAAAGGAGCCAGGTGTGGTGACGCACGCTTGTAATCCCAGTACTTGGGAGGCTGAGGCAGGAGGAACACAGGTTCGAAGCCAGCTTTGACAACTTAGTAAGGCCCTCTGTGACTTAGTGAGACCCTGTTTCCAAATAAGAAATAAAATCAGGTTGGGAGTATAACTGGGAAGTAGAATGCCTCTGGGTTCCATCCCCAGTACCAAGAAAGAAAGAAAGAAAAAGAAAGAAAGAAAGAAAAGAAAAAAAAACTGAAAAGAAAAACAACAACAAAAAACCCCCCAAACAACAAAACAAAACAAAAAACAAACAAACAAAACCCCCAACAAAACAACAACAACAACAAAAAAACAAAAACAAAGCACAACTAAAGGGCCCCTGACTGTTCCCTGTTCTTGGCCCACACCTTGTGACTCTCTTCAAGAGCTCTGAGATGACCGGCCCTTGTCACACAAACATCAACCTGCTTGACACCAGGAGGTTTTTTCCACAGTGAAGCTATTAAATAAACTAGCTATTAAAGCTAGTTTATTTTTATCCCTGCATTTATCTCATGTTTCATCCTGATTTATACTCTATGTTGAAGTTATTTCATGATCAATTATTAAAGCAACCCTGCTCATGCCCAAATATTGGGTCTTTGAGTAAACAGTTTTGCAGTGCACCAAGAAAGAACCTGGCAGAAAATACTATATCCACCAACAAACTGAACAGACTCTCAAGTGTTTGGTGTGAGAGGCCTTCAAGTCCTGTCTTGCAAATGGACATTTTAAAATCTGGGGATTGAACTCAGGGGCATTCTACCTCCGCGCTACACCCCCAGGCCTATTTTTTTTTATTCTTTATTTTGAAACAGGGTCTCCCTAAGTTGCGGAGGGACTCACTAAGTACCTGAGGCTGGCCTTGAACCTGGATCCTTCGGTCTCAGCCTCCCAAATGCTGGAATTACAAGCGTGTGCCATCACACCCGGCTACCTACCTTCTTTTTGTTCCAGCACACAGTGTTGGTGATGCTGGATATGATCTCTCAAAAGATATTAAAAGTGATTAGAGGAAGAGAAGGGGGAAGGGGGAGGGGAGGGAAAGAGAGAGAGAGAGAGAGAGAGAGAGAGAGAGAGAGAGAGAGAGAGAGAAACTTGGCACAGTGACTCATGCTTGTAAGCTCAGGATTTGGGAGGCAGAGACAGGAGGATCACAGTTCAAGTCCAGCCTCAGCAACTTAGTGAGATCCTGTTTCAAAAGTAAAAAATAAAAAGAATAGGAGTATAACCTGAAGTTAGAATGTCCCAGGTCCAATCCCCATTACCCAAAATAAATAAATAAATAGTCCTAAGAAAAGTACGCCTATTTGTCCTAAAGCACACTGGCTGAGCAGGCTAACGTGAAGATGGACATTTTAAAATTCAAAGACCCTTTAAATGAGCTAGCTTCTTTCTGTTCCAGCACACAATGTTGGTGATGCCCGGTGTGATCTCTCAAAAGAGATTGAAAGGGATGAGGTGGTGGACTGTCTCGGCTCCAACAACTCCTATTGGTCCGCCATTTGTTCTCATCATTATTGAATATCTGGTCATCCCCAACCTTACTGTCTTAAATAATACAATTATTATTATTTTTATTCATATGATTCCACTTCTCCTCCTGCTACTTTGGGGAGCTTACTGGGGGACTGCTGTCCAGATCCAGTGTCTCCTTCCTTCCTTCCTTCCTTCCTTCCTTCCTTCCTTCCTTCCTTCCTCCCTCCCTCCCTCCTTTCTCTCTCTCTCTCTCTCTCTTTCTTTCTTTCTTTCTTTCTTTCTTTCTTTCTTTCTTTCTTTCTTTCTTTCTTTCTTTCTCTTTGCCATACTGGGGATTGAACTCAGGGGCATTCTACCTCCAAGCTACACCCCCAGCCCTATTTTTTTATTCTTTATTTTGAAACAGGGTCTCACTAAGTTGCAGAGTGCCTCACTAAGTAGCTGAGGCTGGCCGAGAACCCAGATCCTCCCATCTCAGCCTCCCAGGTACTGGGATTACAAGCGCACCACTCCCCCTTTCTTACCCATACATGGGCACTGAACTCCATCTGAAGCCACTGGTGAACACACAGATGTTCCCAGCGACCCTTGCTGCTGAGGTGGGGCGATGCTGACCGCCCCCCACACAGCCTGGGTTCCTGCCAAGTGAGTGCCCTGGGGAGCTGGGGGAGCCCTCGCCGCTGGGGGCTTTAGCAGGAAGGGCCATGCTACCTGTGCCCCTGAGCACAGGGTGACCCTGTCCCTGTGGCCCTGTCACAGAGGGCTGCGGGCCAGCCGGGCCTCACCTCTTCCATTTGCTGGGCACGGTTCCCAGGAAAGCCCAGTTCCTGAGGCCTTAGCTGGAGGGAAGCCTTTGGCAGTGAGTTCTGAATGTCCATTGCTCTTCAGAGCGTTACCGGGCTGGCTGCGGAAAAGCCGTTCCCTTTCATCTCTGCCAAGAAAGCTACAATCTCCTTTGGAAAAACAGTTTCGAAAAGGCTCATCTTGGCCAGAGCCCCGGTGTCTAGACAGCTGGCTTGCCAAGACCCAGAGTCTGCATGGAGGGAGGGGAGGAGGTGGCAGACTTGGGTGTGGGGCGCAGGCGGGGAGCTGGCCCTGGTGCTGACTGCCTCTCGCTCCTCCCCTGGCCAGGGAAGGAAGGGGTCGTGGTCGGATGTCTCCCTCCAGGGGAAGGGGCACCCTCTGTCCAACAGTGTGGGGCACCTGCTTGGTGTTGAGGGGTCAGGCTCCATGGTGTGGTCAGAGCGGGGCTAACCAGGAGGCCTCTGGGTGGGCATGGAAGCCGCTCTCCAAAGAGAGGAGGAAAATGGGTGACGGTCCTGCGGCTGCAGGAGACCCAGCTAGGGAGGCAAGAGAGGCAGCGAGGTCCCCTAGGGGGCTTGGTCCACTCCCCGGTTTTACCCTGGCTGCCCAGGCCTACGCGCCCTGCAGCCTTGTGTAGAGCTGACCTGTTCCCTCAGATGGCTGTGTGGTTCCAGACAACCCTGACCTGTTGCTCCTGTGAAGACTGAGCCCGCGGACTCTCGGAAGACCCAGATGGCTCTGGCCTCAAACCCAGGAGGTTGGAGACAGCCTCCCCATGGCCTGCAGGGAGACGGGGGAAGCGCTTTGTCCGGAAGATAAGTCTAAGCTGCCTGGTTCTCAAGAGCCCCCACAGTGTCTGAGGAAATCCAGGTGCAGCAGCATTTGGGGGGGCTGCAGGCTGGGGACCACGGCCACGCCCTTGGCTTGTTAAGAGGCTGGGGGCTGCTGTCTGTGAGGCCCATGGGGCAAAGCTGGGTCTGGGCTGGGAGGACACGGGCCTCAGTGGCCCAGGGCTTGTCCCTGCAGACGGTGCCTCCTGTAGCACTTGGGGCCTCAGCCTGCAGGGAGGCTGGTGCTGCCCCAGCGTGCCCCCGGGGCCGGCCACCCCTCTTCATGCCCCTTTCTTGTTTTGTGGCTCATTTCCAGAGGCACAGCCTGCCAACACCGGCAGAAACAGCTGATGTCACCCTTGTCCATCTGCCTGAACCTTGTCCATCTGTCACGGGAGCTGTTGGAAAGTTCCGGAACAGAAGCAGAGTCATTCTTTTTGCGGAACTGGGTATTGAACCCAAGAGCATTCCACCTCTGAGCTCCCCCCCCCAGCCCTTATTTTTTTTATTCTTTATTTTGGAACAGGGTCTCACTAAATTGTGGAGGGCCTCACTAAGTAGCTGAGGCTGGCCTCGAACCCGGATCCTCCGGTCTCAGCCTCTCAGGTACTGGGATTACAAGCGTGCGCCACCACACCCGGCTCAGCAGTCATGCATAATGGTCCTTTCCTGTTTCCCTCCCAGCACAGGACACAGAATCCCTCTAAAGGCTTTTGGGGAGCCTCCTTCCCTGTCACTGTCTTCGCAGGCTTTATTTGCTGTGTGTCTCAAATCCCTTGCTCCAGTCTCTTAAAGACACCGGTCATTGGACTGGTGTCAAATCCAGGATCATCTCAACGTAATGACATCTGCAAAGACTATTCCAAACCGATCACAGTCACGGGTGCTGGGGGTAGGACTTGGGTCTATCTTTATCTTTTTGGGGGGGGCGGTGAAGGGTTCTGGTCAGCGTTTTTGCAGCTATAATCTAAAAGTTGCCCATGTGGCTGGGAGGGAATGGTCTCAGGCTCAGTCCACGTGAGGCTGGGGACCGGGGGTCTCGGGGCATGGCGGTAGGAGGCGGAGGGAGAGCACGTGGGCTGTGCTCCTCGCATCATGGAGGTTGGAAGCAAGAGAGAAAGCAGAGCGAGAAGGAACCATTTATATAGTCCCCAAGCCCCCCCCCCCACACTGCCAACCACACCCTCCTGGCCTGGCGGGGCCTCCCAGGTAATCCATTACAGTGGATTTATCCACTGCTGGGATTGCAGCCCTCAGGACTCAGGACTCAGGATATCAGCTCCCACACCAATTTATGAGACCTTCAAGGGGCCCTTCTATATCCAACCATAACAAGAGGCATTATTCAACCCACTAAAATCTTTAAGAAAGCCGGGCGTGGTGGCACACGCTTGTAATCCCAGCATTTGGGAGGCTGAGACTGGAGCAGCCAGCCTCAGCTACCTAGTGAGGCACTCTGCAACTTAATGAGACCCTGTTTCAAAATAAAATAATAAAAAAATAGGACTGGGGGTATAGCTTGGAGGTAGAATGCCCCTGGATTCAATCCCTAGTACAACAACAACAACAACAAAAGAAATTAAGAAAGAGAAAATATTTACAAGTTTCTAGGCACAAAGAACTCAATTCCTAACAGTGGGGAAAAAATCAGGTTCATCTGAGATCTCTAAATGACAATACCAGAAGCTAGGGGGTAGAGTAGCACGTATACAAAGGGGCGTGACTCTGCGATCCTACATGGGCCAGGATGCCTGTTGTATGAATGAAAGATAGTTCTCTCTCGGCAGCACCTCAAGGGATCATCCACCGCCGACCCCACACGGAGAGCACTGGAGACGAAGGAGACCCTCGGGACACTCCTCCAGGCCGAGCTCGGATCCGACAGTTATGAATAGACTGTGAAAATGGGTCATATAATTGCAAATTGAGGACTCAGCAAGCATGCTGTAATTATAAGGGAAATTTCCTAAAGAATACAATATCATGGCCAAAATTATGAATAGAAGGGATCGGAGGAGAAAATAAAATGTTTCCCAAATCTCTTTGGGGGATAAGGAAACATGCTTGAAAAGTGATAATTGAGGTGAAGAGAGAATTAAAAAGTCGTGGTGTGGAAAGTAGCGGACTCATTGCTTACCCAAAGTGGTCGTATTTATCTCACTAAGCAGAAATGGGGGCAGGGACCATTGATGGAATGGAGAGAGAGAGAGAGAGAGAGAGAGAGAGAGAGAGCAGGCCACCAAAATTAACAAGGTAAGACGTGGAGTGAAAGACAGCCAGGTCAGAGTAGCAGAATGAGTGAAAAAGGGAGAGGAAGAACCAAGGAGCTAGAACTGGTACTCAGGAAAGAAGACAGAGCCGGGCGTGGTGGCGCACGCTTGTAATCCCAGTACTTGGGAGGCTGAGACTGGAGGATCTGGGTTCATGGCCAGCCTCAGCTACTTAGTGAAGTCCTCTGTGACTTAATGAGACCCTGTTTCAAAAAATGAATAAAAAATAGGGCTGGGAGTGTAGCTCAGAGATAAATGCCCCTGAGTTCCATCCCCAGCACTGAAAAAAAAAAAATTTGAAATCATGAGCCTTACCCTTCATGGGGATGGGGTGCTTTTTACCATTAGAGGGGCCACTAAAGGACTGTGGTTTAGTTAACCAGCAAAACCCAAGACACATTCTTAGAACATTCATTAACACTTTGTATTAGAGAACATCAACTGAGAGGAAGCAGAAGTGACCCTATTAGGACCCACCAAATAATCCTAAATGTCAAATTTTAGGTTATAATTGCAAACCTGTAAGCTGGGCAAGGTAGCATATGCCTAAAATCCCAGTACAGATAAAGGCCTTAATTGATGAAATGATATAATAATATATTTGTATGCACCAATCAATAGAGCAGAATTAGATCAAGCAAAAGCTCCCAGAGATACAAAAGAATCTGCTAATGAATGGGAGATTTCCATACGCCTTTCTCAGAATGAGGTCTCACTTTATAAAAATAATCAATGTATTCAGGCTTTGAAATACTCAATCAGCAAATGTGATATAATAAGTAAAAGAGAGCGATAGACAGGTGGAAAGGAATGCAAACCCCTCAAAGGTCCAAGGACTGCTTATTAAAAACAGTAGTTTGCAAGAAAGAAAATCGTAATGCATTCTAAACATTAAAGTGGTCAGGCCACCTTCTCCGATCGTAAGCCAAGGAAGTTGGAAATAAGTGGTGATAAACAACTTGAGGTAGTTGAGAATAAGAGACACGTTTCTTGACACCCGGTGGGTCAGTAAGGAACTCAAAGGAAAATCACTATTTAGAATCCATAAAAAAGGAACAATAAGGATACTTGAAGTTCCTTTTGCAAATTTCGCAGAATAACATAATAAGCCTTCAGAAATTGAGAAAGCCAAGTCATATAAAGAGGAAATTAATGAAGTGGAGACCAAGAAGAATAAATAATTCCCAAAGTGGTGACTTCAAAGAGGCCAGTAAGGCAGATGTGCGAGGAGAAGGCTCGGGGCTTGGGTGGAACGGAACAAAGAATGAGTAGAGCAAATGGGAAGACTGGACACACAGGTCTCTGTGGAAGAGGCAGGCTGTGACCGAAAAAGGCGCCAGGACCTCTGTGCTTCTCAGCTGAGTTTTATAAAAGCTTTGAAGTCTAAAGATTTCCCTTGTTCTGAATGGGCCATGTGAAAAGACAGCTATTTTCCCAATTAATCTATAAGCTTAATACCAATATTTTAATATGGTGGTCATTGGCTGTCTATCCTTCCTTCCTTCCTTCCTATCTATCTATCTATCTATCTATCTATCTATCTATCTATCTATCTATCTATCTCTCTCATGTATCTAACCAACCACTTTCAGCAAGTCTGGCTAAGGACATAGATGTCTATCAAAATATGTCGCTCTGGGCTCGGGATGGTAGAGAGCTGGCCTAGCATGTGCAGGGCCTTGGGTTCAATCCTCAGTGCGGCAAAACAAACAGAACAAAAACCAAACACAACAAAAACTAAAAAATACATATAACTCATTATATCGATACCTTACTGAAAAAATCATATGATAAATCAATAGGCAATGCATTTAATAGCATTTATCTACCATTTCCACTAAGAACTTAAAGCCAAACAGGGCTAGAAAGGGGGGGGGGGGAAACAGCTTAACTGCCATGAAAACTGCTTACTAAAAATCACCTGCAATATTATTATTTTTGTGTGTGTGTGTGATATTGGGGATTGAACTCAGGGACATTCTACCACCGGTCTGCACCCCCAGCCCTTTTTATTTCTTATTTTGAAACACGGTCTTGCTAGGTAGCTGAGAACCTTGCTAAATTGCTGATCCAACTGTCTTAGTCTCCCAAGTACTGGGATTATAGGCATGCACCCTCACACACCACCACAATATTATTATTATTATTATTATTATTATTATTATTATTATTATTATTATTATTTGCAGTACTGGGGGTTGAACTCAGGGGCATTCTACCTTCGAGCTACACCCCCAGCCCTATTTTTTATTCTTTATTTTGAAACCGAGTCTCACTAAGTTGCGGAGTGCCTCACTAGGTAGCTGAGGCTGGCCGTGAACCCGGATCCTCCGGTCTCAGCCTCCCGAATGCTGGGATTACAAGCGTGCGCCACCACTCCTGGCATATCCACAATATTATTTTATGTGGAAATTTATCCTCCCTATTTTAATTAAAATCAGAAATTAGGCAGAAATGCTTGCTTTTATAATTGTTATTTAATATTGTCTTGGAGGTTCTAAAAATACAGAAATAAAATAAAATAAAATAATTGGCATAAACGCCGGGAAAACAGAAAAACATCTTTTTTTTTTTTTTTGCACAAGATATTATACATTAGAAGACCCAAGAGACTCTTAGAATTAATATGAAACTTTGTAGACAAGATAAAAATGCAATTATCAATAGCTTTCCTCTACTCTAGCCATATGCTCACAGCAATGAAAATAACCTTCAATAGTGAAGAAAATTATGAAATCTTATTAAAAGACATAAAACAAGAACAAATGGAAAGGTGGCATAGTATCACATCTCTCATGCTATTATTATAAGTTTAATTCCATTTTAGTTAGCATCTCAACAGGGGCGTTTGGGTTGCAGGGAAGAGGGAGAGGCTGAGAGGAGCTGAGATGGTCAAGGCCGCCAATGGAACTTGGCCAGATAACAATGTAAATATTTACCTGTGGGGAAAGAAGCTACAGGCACTATCCGAGTGACAGTTATCAGAAAAATTCTTGTATGACACATGACAAAATGTTAATTTCTATAATTAACAAATCTGCAAGTTAATCTACAAACTAGAAAAGAAAACTCCTCTGATTTAACTTTTTTTTATTGGTGCATTGTAATCATACATCTTTGTTAGGTACAAGCTGGTAAAGGCATACATGCACACATTTCTCATTTAACCCTTCCCCAATTCCTGCCCCACTTCCTTCCCCTCCGTCTTTCTCAAGTTCAGGTTAGTGATTGACTTTGATATGTTTGTGAAAGTATATCATGTGCATTAGGGTGCCCCCCATCACCTTCAGTTAAGTCACCTTCTTTGCTCACCTAAGGTTTCTCCTTCTTCATCTAGAGTCCCTCTTATGACCTACTTTCTCCCTAGCTTCTGCATATCAAGGAGAACATCCAAGTTTTTTACTTTTTGTGCCTAACTAATCTCACTTAGCATAATGTTTTCCAGTTCCGTCCATTTCCCTGCAAATGACATGGTTTTGTTCTTCTTTATGGCTGAGTAAAATTCCATGGTGTACATATCCCATAGTTTTGTAATCCATTCATCTGTGGATGGACATCTTGGCTGGTTCCACAGTTTGGCAATTGTGAATTGCGCGTCTACAATATTTTAAACCGACAAAGGTTATTAGAAGACAAAGCTCAGAAAATGAAGCCCGAATGGGCCCTAGCCCTCTGAGTAGACCCCAAGCGCCCCGACAGGAGGGGCAGGGCAGCTTGGAGGAGGGAGGGGTGCACTTGGCTTGGGAGACTCAGGGAGCTGGCCGCCCTGGGAAAGGGCCCTCTGCACATTGCAAAGGGAAATGTAAAATTTTACAACCTTTTAGAAAGCAATGTGCTCGCACTCTTAAAAAAAATTTTTTTTTTTTTTTTAGAAAATATAGACTTTGATCTGACAAATTCCACTCGTGAGATTCTGGCCCACTGAAACACCATCATCATTATGTAAGCAAGACAGTATGTCTGAAGACCATTTCTTCAGCATGTCACCATTAGGTTTGTACCCACAGCAGGACATGCTGATGAATGGATGACCACAGGGACAGATCCTGGGACGGCTTCACCGTGAAAGACTGCGTGACCGGAGGGATTGTTAGAAAACATGGCTGCAACACGCTTATGAACAAACAGTGACAAACCTGTCCATACATGCACACATGCACACAATCAGCGATACAGACACACACGTAAATGGATGAACGTGCACAGACACGCATAGCAGCATTCATACACACGTGTGTTCATGCATGTAGTACCTAAGGGCTGGTTTTGTGCAGACAGAAGCAAGAACACAGGCCCGGCAGCGGCTGGGATAGTGCGAGCTACTGGCAGTAAGGTGGGGCTGCTGGGAACAGGACTGGAGAAGGGCGGAGGAAGGGCGAGTGGTCTCCTGGCACAGGATCCAGCCCCATCCCTGAGCCTCTCCCCTGGCCACGTGTTTGCGTGTTCTCGTGTGCACGTGTGCACGTGTGAGCAGACGGGCCAGGCCGGCCCTCACTGGCTATGGTGGGTGACTGTTCCCAATAGGGTGAATTCAGAGCTCTGACTAATGTTTTTATATCCAGAGTCTTTACTCTGGATTGCTGGTAGAACTGAGGAAAAATAGCACTGCAGTCCTTGGAGGGGGTTGTGGGAGCTGTCTGCTGATGGTCTTCAGTGGAGTTCAAGGTCCTCAGCAAAGCATGAAGGACTCTGTCACCCCGACCTCCTTTCTCTTCATCTGTCGCCTGTCGCAGCCCTGGATACTCATTAATAACAGATGGCACTGTCCCTCCAGACTCGGTGCCTGTGGACCTGCTGGTCATCTGGGGAAGCCGCAAACCTCGAGATTCTTCCCCCAGGGTGTGTGTGCATGCGTGAGCACCTGCCCACGTGTACACACTCACACTCACACCCACGCTGGCCATCCACACTGCAAACCCACACAATATGCACACAGATGGGCGCTCGGAAGCGCTCCAAGAATTCCCTCCCTCCCCCAATCTCCATGTTTCTGCCAAACGCCGCCTCTTCGAAGCTGCCCTGGTTTCCCTGGGAGAGTGGAGCAAACTCCTGGCGAGCAAACATCGGTGGTTCTGAGCTCAGGCAGAGCATGGCCTCCCAGCTGGCCCTGTGCGGGGGAGGGCTGGTCCTCCTGCTAGCCCACCAGTTCTGCTGGGAGATTCGCTGCTGTCTTCAGTTCCACTGCCTGGGTGGCCGTGCAGCAGCGTCGATAGTGGGGACGCTGATTAAAACAGTGCGCTGAGCCTGGAAACAAAGGGTCAAAGTGACTTGCCCAAGGTCACCCAGAGAGCTGCAGTTCCAGACAGGACCTGGCTTTTGATTTTCTGCCTCTTCCTGATCTATCCCAGCACACAGCTTGCTTTGCCTCCTCTTTCAAATGCAGGCAGAGGAGCTCGGGACCCCAGCTCTGCGATGGTTCTAGAGCTAGATACGCCCCAGCGACGACAGCGCTGAGCCCCTGAGCACCTTCTAGCTGTGCAACCTGGAATGAGCTGCTTAAGCTCTCTGTGCCTCATCTGAAAGCTCGTCTGAAAATGGGGATAAGAATAGACTCTATCTTTCCAAAGGAATTGAAGTCAGAATATTACAGTGATAGGTGTATATCCATGTTTATAGCAGCACAATTCTCAATAGCCAAATTATGGAACCAGCCTTGGTGTCTTTCAACAGATAAATGAATTATGAAATATCACAATGAAATTTTAATCAGCCATAAAGAAGAACAAAGTTAGCCGGGCACAGTGATACATGCCTGTAACCCCTGTACTTGGGAGGCTGAGACAGGAGGATTTGGGGTTCAAGGCCAGCCTCAGAAATTTAATGAGACCCTCATCAATTTTGAGAGACCCTGTTTCAAAATAAAAAAAAAAAAATAGAAAAGGGCTGGGGATGTAGCTTGGGGGTAGAATGTTCCTGGGTTCAATCTCTGGTACAACATCAACAACAAGCAAACAAGCAAAACCCCCAATTCTGTCATTTACAGAATGAATGGAACTAGAGAGTATTATGCTAAGTGAGACCAGCCAGTCACGGAAAGCAAAGGGTTGTATGTTTTACTTCATACAGGAGAGCTAGAGAGAAATCGGGAGGCAAAAGGGCTTTAGACCAATAGCATTGTGGAAGGGGATTTGGAGAGGAGGGGGGGAGGGGGAAAAGGAGACTGGAGGTGGGAAACAGACCAAATAATGCTGAGTTCATATGGGAGGGCATCACGACCTTCACAAGAATATGCACGAGGAAGGGGAGGGGAGCGGGCGGGATCTGCAGGGGGACACCAAGCGCCTGCGGTGTGCATGTAGGTTTCCATTACTCTGAACCTCATTATGATGCAAAACCGTAACACACCAATAAAAATATATCAGGAAACAAAAAAAGAGCTGATTAAGGCTGTAAGGACAGCGTCTTGGGCATCAGGACTCCCGTTCGTCTCCGATGCTGTCTGCGTTTGGACGGGAGCATGCTTTGAAGGGGCTGGAGGGTTGAGGAGCCGGCTGGGGCGGAGCCTGAGACCAGCCCCACGGCCCGAGCTTTCCGTCTTGGCCGGTCCATCTTCCACCCATTTGTGCTCAGCTGCACCTGGGAGATCACGGACACTGTGGATTTCTCAAGAAACTGGCTTGTGCTTAGAATGCAATAAAAAAAAATTATTGCAAAGCATTTGTATCTGTCACATCTTTGAAAAAAAATGCCGAGTGCTAATAAAATGGCTATGTCAAGGTCATGGAGGTCCCTCTCTTGGGACACATTTTATAGAACAGCAGCAGAGAAGAGCGTAGAGCTCTTCTTGATTAAAAACTGGATACTTGAAAGACAGGGCAGGGGACTCCACCGATATCCCCCACTCTGAAAGTTTTTCTTTCCTGTTGCAGCTACGACACAGCTCAGGAGGTCAAGTGGAGCTCTTTCCTTCTGGGAGAAGAGAGTTGCCTTTAATCTTATCTTCTTTCTCTAATATCTGTCCTGATGTTGGTGGGTAGTGATATTCCTTGACCTCCCTCCATGGACAGAGATACCGTGGGAAACGGGAGGCAGAAGCCCACACCATCTCTTTTCTTCTCATGCATCCAGGAGCAGGAGAGGAGCTGGTCTGGGGTCCTGCAGCCGGCGTCTGCGTGCCTGCTCCCTATCCCTTACGTGAGCCAGTTCTCCATCCATTTCCAACTCAGCAACTGACAATGGAGAGAGAGGTGAGATGCAAGAATTCCTTCATGCAAATTAGCCTGGGCAGGGAGATTTAGAGAAGAAAAAGGAAAACTTCAGATTACCAACCAAAAGAAAGGCTGGGGCTCATTCTAGAATCAAAGAGGGTCGGGGAGGTAGAAAAGCTGAAGCCGCCCTGAAACGTTCGCCTGCCCCGCTTCTGTCTCTCATCACCTCACCTGGCTTCCCTTCTCTCCCACGCATACCTCTTCTCCCTTCGAGTAACCCAGAAATGAAGACCTGGGAGAAGCAATGGTCGAGCTGGGAATGTGAACCTTGAAGGGTGCTATTCATGGTCCTCAGCACAAAGGGAAGCCAGGCCTTCTGGATGCTAAGACTGGGGCTTGAGAAGGTTCAGAAATGGAGGAGGTGTTAGGAGACTAGAGTAACTATGGTAGCTTGAAGAAGGATAAACAAAGGCTGTCCAAGGGCCAGGGCCTCAGCTTCGTGGGAGAGGGTGGAAGTCTTGGGAGCCCATCTTGGTCCTGCGAATCGAGGAAGGAGCTGAGATGTTGGCGCCGGCTGAAGTGGGGGAAGCATCCGAGTTGAAATCTGGTTCTCATGCGCCCGAGGCCCGACAGGAAAATAGCCAGCTTCTTTGGGAAGCAATGGACTGGGAGGACCACGTGTCCCGGGGGGCTTGGGTGGGGACACGTCGTCCTCCCAGGCCATCTCAAGATAGGACGGGCTGCTGGCTGTTGGGAGCGTGAATCCTGCTCTGTGGGGCCAGGGGTGGAAAGGAAGGGACTGAGCTGAGCTGAGGCTGGGAAGACTGGCTCCCCGGTCGCTGGGTCCCTCCTGCCGCACCTTGAAGTCTAGAGACTCCATACTGTAGACCCAGAGCGTCTCCAGCATCATAAGAAGGCTCTTTGGACCTGGGTGTGGTGGTGCACGCTTGTAATCCCAGTACTCGGGAGGCTGAGATGGGAGGATCTAGGTTCTGTAGCTCAGAGGTAGAGTGCCCCTGGGTTCAATCTCCAGTACTGCAGGAAAAAAAAAAAAAAAAAAAAAAAGAGGGATCTTTGGCGTAATCTTGCTGTAGGTGAGACCAGGGCTTTGGAGGAAATAAAAATCAGATTAAGGAAGCAGGTGCTGCGTAGCCAGAGTCCTGGAGAAGCAGCTCTGCCGTGGTTACTCTGAGCAGGGGCTGGAAAGGAGGCTCGTGCCGGTGGCTACCTGGAGGTTCCACAGAACAGCAGCAGGCGGGAAGGCCCTGAGATCACAGTGCACTGGGCACAATGGTGTAGCACAGCCAGGAGGCCAGCAGGCTGAAGGGATGAGGGGGGGACACGATGGGAGGGGGCATGGTCACTCGGGGTCATGGTGAGGGTGTTGATGGGAGGGAGGGCAGGGGAGAGACTGGGGGTGATTTATGTTTTGAAAAGGTGATCGAGGCATGTATTACTTGGGCATCAAGAGAGAAGATGATGGCGGGACGCCTCTGGGGTCTCGTGGCTTCTCTTTTGTGGGAGACTTTCATGAGGGGTGGGTAGGAGGAGGTATGTGATGATGTCATTAGTCATCGATCCCAAGATGACTCAGGCTGTTTTGGTCATCTGCAGGGTCCTGATGGGGCCTTCATAGACACGTCGGGTGCCTTGGGGTCTGCAGTCAGCTTCCATTCTTGGGGCTCCCTGAAACTTCCCCTGGGCCGCCTCCCAAAACACCGCAGGAATCACACGGACTCGAGTCTAGTCAGACATTTGCCCCTTAGTCCATCTTCCCCTTTCACTAGCTGGCTGGTTACGTTGCAAGGGTTTTGGGCCAGGAAGCAAATCCAGCCGCAGGTCAGCCATGTCTGGGTGAGAGGGGCCAGGCCTGAAGGCAGAGAGGCTGGCAAGGGGGTGGGGGAGTGCTGGGGCGAGATTCGGAGGAGGTTTCACTGCCCAGGAGAGGGGTGAAAGGATGCTGAAGAAGCCCGTGAGCTCCTTTTGGTCTTCTAGTATTTCTGGGACCCCAACACCCCAGGATGCTCAGAGCCCATGGCTGTCTTAGGTTCTGGGGAGGGGGGCAAGAGCGAAGATCTTGCAGAATTGAGGCCTAGAATTCTCTGGCCTTGGCTCCTGGAATTCGCAATTTTATAAACTTCTGAAATCTTGAATGTGAGCAATTTCAAAAGCATCCACTCAGACCTGGAATTCCCGGTTTTATAAAAAAGTCGGAGCTGCTGCCGGCAAGGAGAGGGGGGCGACAACGGTGGCCGCCAGCCCAGAACGCTCTGCCCCGGGAAACAGTCTGCACTGGACTAACGTGGGAAATTGTTGTTTTTTTCTTTTGGAGAGAAAAGTAAGAAAAGATTTTAAAAATGCAGATATTCACGGGGAGACATTTTCCTTGAGAAGGGTTTGATGTGGGCTAAGGGTTTGATGTGTGCCTTCTTTTGTTTGTACACAAATATATTTCAGACCTGTGCATCCGCGGGGGAACAGGAGGCAACCTTTGCTTCCTGTGCGGCGCCTCCTGCACCTGACGGCCTGCGGCTGAGCTGTTTCCTAGGTCCCCTCTCCTCAGCTGTCGCCGCTGCTCACTCGCTCCAACATTTCATTATCTCCATTAGCATTTTTTTTCCAGTACTGGGGATGGAACCCAGGGACATTTTACTTCCAAACTATACTCCCAGCTCAATTTTATTCTTTTATTTTGAAACTAAGTTGCAGTGGGCCTCACTAAGTTGCTGAGGTTGGCCGCAAACCTGCGATCCTCCTGTCTCAGCCTCTCAAGTACTGGGATTACACTCCTGTGCCATCACACCCGACTGCCATTGACATCTTTGTCACTCACCTCTGTCTGGCTTTGGGCCACCAGGTCCCAGAAATCCCATCCAAACTGGACCTGTGTTCTTCGTTCAACTGCCTTCAAGCCCCGCATCATCCATATCCTCCCAACACTCAAAACTAGCTGGGCGTTTAGCATTTCTCGTCACTGGAAGATTGATAGTTCCATGCACAGGGTTGCCGTGCTGAGGTCTAGTCAAGTCTTTGGTTTTATTATTTCTGTGTCCTCCCCACCCACATACACCTCTTAGTTTTGTTTTGGGATTCTTTTCATATTTGTGTTTCTGGCAATTTTGTTCCAGGTAAAAGGAACAAATTAGCAGCCGAGTTCGCTGCAAATGATGCTGCTTTGTGATGGTAACGACGTCCCTTTGGTCCAAACAGCCTGGGTGGGTAGTGGCTTCCTCCTTTCAAGACAGAGTGCGTGTCAGGGAGGTTGGGGTGCTGTGGCAGGCCAAGAGGTACAGACAGAAAGAAGCTTCCAGAAGCCGGCTGGGGTCAAGCTGGGGTCAAGGTCACAGCTGGCTCCTCTGAGGGCAGCTGGGCACTGTGGATGCCCTGCAGTCCTCCCTCTTGCCTGGAGACGCTCCAGAGCTGCTGCCAGCCGGGGTGGTATTTTTAGGACGCCTGCACTCGACTAACTCAGTTAGCGTTGGCTAATGGAAGGCGAGTGTGTGTCATGTGCGAGCATCCTGGACCGCTGTCACAGAGTGCCACGGGTAGGGTGGCACTCGGACACACCGGCTTTATTCTCTCAGGCCCGGAGAACAAGGAGTGGGCAGGCCACACTCCCACTGCGGGGTGGAAGGCTGCGCTTTCCTCCTCCCAGCTGCTGGCGTGGTGGCAAGCCTGGGATCCTGGGCTCGAGGACTCCATGCCGCCATCCCTGCCCCCGCCTGTACCGGGGCTTCTTCCTGTCACCGGTTCCTGTGAGGACAACAGCTGTGTGGAATCGGGGCCTGACCTTCTCCAGGATGCCCTATCTCCACTAAGCCTGAACAGCCTACCTCCAAAGGAGGTCACGGCCAGAGGCAGCTGGACCAGGGCCTCCAACGCGTCTCCCGGGGACACAGTTCCGACAGTTGCGGCCCCTTCAACCCTCTCCTCACTCACAGCCTGGTAATGATGGTGAAAGGACTGGTGACAATGTTGTGGTAACTCCCTCCACTCCCCTGTGGGTTTGCTTGTGGCTGTTACCAGTGGACTCCTGGATAAATCCAGTCGCGTGACTGCCTGCCACCTGTGACCACCTCACCAATTTTTGGAATCAAAAGTAAATGTTCAAGCCGGGCGTGGTGGCGCACGCTTGTAATCCCAGCATTCGGGAGGCTGAGACCGGAGGATCCGGGTTCGCGGCCAGCCTCAGCTACCTAGTGAGGCACTCCGCAACTTAGTGAGACTCGGTTTCAAAATAAAGAATAAAAAATGGGGCTGGGGGTATAGCTCGGAGGTAGAATGCCCCTGAGTTCAATCCCCA
>PVLC010006356.1:32877-70141 GCA_004027655.1 Graphiurus murinus | reverse complement strand
ACAGAGGAGAGTCCATGGGACAGAGGGGAGTCCATGGGACAGAAGAGAGTCCGTGGAACAGAGGAGAGTCCATGAGACAGAGGAGAGTCCATGAGACAGAGGAGAGTCTATGAGACAGAGGAGAGTCCATGGGACAGAAAGGAGTCCATGGGACAGAGGAGAGTCCATGGGACAGATAGGAGTCCATGGGACAGAGGGGAGTCCATGGGACAGAGGGGAATCCATGGGACAGAGAGGAGTCCATGGAACAGAGGGAAGTCCGTGGAATAGAGGGGAGTCCGTGGAACAGAGGGGCATCCGCGCTCCTCCTTAAAGCACACCTTTATCCCACTGCAGGGTGATGAAGGGCCTCACTCTTTCCTTTATGCTTTGCTGCTTCAGTTGGCTTCTGTGACCCCTGGCAGTTCAGCTCTCTCTCTCTCAGCTCAGCTGAGCTCCCAACAATTTACTCTTCACTCTTACACAATCACGATGCAAGATAGATCATGTTTTTGCATTTTCTTTTCTTTCACTTAGAAATATATTTTATAAATTACCTTATGTTGGTGTGTAGGGGTCTTTCTCAGTCTTTTTTATCCCAGTTGCATAATACTTCATGAAATGTTTGTGCTTTCCTGGATTTATGCAACTCCTAGAATGTTTCCAATATTTTTCAATACAATTACCTGATGTATATGCATGCTCATATTGTTGAAAGGTAGCATGTTCATATTGTTATAGAAAATGTAAATTTTAAAACATATTATCTTGAGTGAACTTTTAACTTGATTTCTAGAGCAGGAATTTTTGCAATCAATCCTTAAAACAGCAGAAGCCAACTCTTCAGATTTACTGCCAAGCATTTCCTCTAGTGAAGTAGTAGGTAAGATTTTGCTGACTATGAATTCTAAAATTGTATGTTAACAAATCACCAAATTATTTCCATGGAGAAAAAGTATTCACATGACGAATGCTTCACTCTTTTGGGGGAAAAAAGCATCTTTGAGATTATAGATTATTCTTTTTCCCTCTCTTGCAGTAACAAGTATATGGGCTAAGGAGGATGATCAAAAGCTCAAGAAAAAAAAGAGATAGAATTCAAAGGTAATTGCAAAGGGAAAGGCAGCCCAGAAACCCCAGCTTCAAGACACAAGTGCAAAACCAACTCTATTCAGGGCTGTAATAGTCTCACCTCCAAGGTCCAGTATCAGTCTTAGCCTAATTTTCAAGAAATGGCATTTGTAAGCTGTAGACTCCCAGCTCCTTTCTTATTTCCTCTTCCCCCTTTTTTTCTCTCCTATCACCTTTAACTGCTCACCCTGTTACTCTCTGAAATTGGAGCAAATTGCAATGTATTTTATAAGAGCTGAGCTACAAAAATTGGGGAGTTATTCAGATATAAAGACCATAATATAGGAAAGTCCTTGGGTGGGAAAATAGTAAGCAGAGAATGTTCCCATCTCAAGACTGAAAGTATGAATACTTCTATGTTACAATCAATATAGGAGGCTGAGGTCAGAAATCAAATGTAAATGACACATTCATGGAAAGTATCTACTTGCAGGATAGGATATTTCATTCTTACAGATGGAAGTCAATTTGCTTTAAATTGACAGACATTCGTTTACACAAAACAGAGCCTTCGTACAACAGAGCATAATCTGACAAGATAAGTATTCATTCGGAGCCTCTAAAATGGAAAAGCACAGTTCAAAACTGCAAGATGAAGGTCTCCATCTGGCATTTCAAATTTACTGATATTTTATGAAAGTTGGCTTTATGTTATAGGGCAATTTTCTGCCAAAGAAATAAAAGGTAGGATTAATTCTTATAAAAAAAAAAAAGAGGGGGAAGGTGACACATCTGTTTCTTCCTGATTCTTTACTGTAAGCCACATTCCTCACATATATGCATCTGATTCAAGTGAACTGAATAATGTACGCATCACCATACAGACAGATCAGGGAACCACTCAGCACTTTTCCATCTCTCACTTCCCACGCAAAATGTGACCTTGCTTGGCATCCGCAGCCTGCCCCTTGGAAAAACTACTGAGTTCCCTGACCAGCCCCTGGCTAGCCTCCTTCACCTTCATCGTGAAAAGGAGAAGAAATAATGCAATGAGCAATGCTAGGGCCAGTGCTTGGGCCCTGTTCATTGTTAGGGGGAACTTTAGAAGTGAGATCACGCTGGAGCAATCTCCTATGGCTGGCCCAACCCTTCTGGAAACTGAATGTGACTAGACCTGGGATTACAATGTAGACCCAGTGAGATTCTGCGGGTCATCTTTGGTCTCAATTAGGCCATTAACCTAGCCATTACCAGGGAGACACGCATGGATCTTTGGGCAGAGGTTCTGCTGATAATAAAGAAGTCCTACATTTTCATTTCACAAGAGTTCCTTTTGTTTATGATTCCTTCAAAAACAAGTGGTGCAAAGAGGGATGGGCAGGATGGATGCGTACCCAAACCCTGGCACATTCACAAGCTTCCACTCAGTAGAGTGAAGGTCTGACTCAGACTTGGGCCTCCCTCATGAGCCAGCTCAAACTGTCCCATTACTAATAAAGAGTCTTCTTTACATCTCTAAGATCACAGCATACAGATTAACCTTTTGTGTTTTGTAATTTTGAAGCTCATTTCATTATTCTGTTTAACTTTATCAAATATCACTAATATCACTTGTACATAGCCCTTTATAGAGACTTTGATGTGGAGATAACTTTTTATGAACTCAGCACCACAAAGCAGAGAATCTGTACTCTGGGCTCCTCAAAACTGATTTGAAATTCAGATTCAGGGACTCGTGGCTCTGTAACATTAGATGGTTGCTAATTTAGCCCTCACTTCCAAATCTGCAAAATAAGAACAGTGACATTTACCACTTAAATTGAGTTGTCATTAAAAGAGAGTGGATAGAGAGCCTGGAGCATAGCGCCTGACAGTATCAACTGGTGAATAGGATGTATCCATCAATGGTGCCATAAATATGGTGAAAAAATATCTAATTCAGGCCAAATGATAGGAAATCAATGCCTTCAACACAATACTGAATGTTTTAACAATTAAAACTATAATTACATATTTCAAGAATATAGGAAAAAACATTTGTTATAACATTTGACATGATAATTCTTCACTAGAAACACAGTTTTGCTCAGCAGAGACTCAACAATGCTGGCTTTTGTATCTAATTAATTCAGATATGTATTTTCTTCATCATAGTAAAAAATCCCTTTGAGGAAATCAAATCCATCATTTTCTGAAACTTCGCCTGCCACAGCGAGAGACTACAGGCTTTCAGATTTCATAGTTAACCTTTTCAGTCACTTAGCTTTTCTTTTTCTTTTTTGCCTTTTATAAGACAAGTTGCATTCATCTTAAAATAACCAATACTCAGCATGGCAAAAGAAACCCCCAGGGAGAGCCACTGCTGTCTGGAAGTGCCCCACTGAGGGAGCTGGTTGTCTCTGCAACAAGCACACAGACCCTGCGGGGAAGATCTGGGACAGGGCTGAGGAATAGGGCTCCAATAACTTCCAGGGCTTGGCAAGCAGACTCTCGAGGCTCAATAGCAAGTGGAAAACAAATGACAAGGGCTGATTTTTTATTCTTTGGAGATGCGGTTAAAAGCAGATTAATTTAAACTAATGACGAGGAAAGCCATTTTCAAATTACTTGAGTAGTCTAAATTATAAGACTTTTTTTAAAATGCATTTTGATTATTTTCATGCTTACTGGTAATTAAGCACCTTTAATTTGACAGATGCATTTTAGGGCCTGCTTTTAAAAAGTAACATGAATGATTTATAGTTAGTGTCTAAACTAGAATATGCAAACATCATTTCAGTGATTTATAAGTTTGCTCAACTTTTCATAATTGTCCCTACTACTCATGTATTAGGATGCTTTTCTTTCTAAGAGGATGAAAATAAGAGTAGTTCTATCCCTGTTTCAGGCAGCAGAATCACTACTGTAATACATAACACCTGGCTATGCAACTTAGAGGAAGGAGATTTATTTGCTCACAGTTCTGGAGATTTCAGGGTCTGGTTTCATTTAGGCCAGGTTACATCAGCAGAGCTCAGGGCTTGGTGATGGGGGGTAAAGAGGGAGAGAGCAAGGCCTCTTCTCTCACATCATGGGGGCCAGAAGCAAGAGAAAGCAAGCAAGAAGATTCAGGACACATGCGCAGTCCCTAAAGCCACAACCCCAAGGTCCTACCTCCTTAGCCACATCCGGGAATCTGCCTACGTTACCACCCAGTAAATCCATTACAATGTATTTATCCACTGATGAGATTACAATCCTCATATTAATTCTGAATATCAATATATGAGCTTTTTCAGGGGACATTCTATATTTAACCATACCACTAATGTTAAATAAATACTAAATGACTGAGCTATGCAATAATGAAATTACTATGCAATGACTTTGTGTTATATTAAACTTTAAATATAAATCTAAAGCACTACACTAAGCAAGGTGCCTGTCTTTATTATTTTTCCCAATCATTTAGCCTTTTGATATACTACCTGGATGTCATATAATTCTTTGGCTATTATATTACTACATTTAAGTACCACAAATTCTTGTGTAAAACATTGTGTATTTCCTTTTAGCTACTGAAGCTATTGCCCACACTTAGATTGTTTATTGCCTCATACAACATTTCAGGATGAAGCATCAAGATATTTTCCTCTGATATCAGAGTCATAATCACTAGGGCTAAAATTATATTACTAAACATATACTTTTATAGAAAGAAATTATTTGCATGGAGAATAACAAGTTTATTCATCACTTAAGCATTAAGCATTAAATCTTAGCCTGAATTTTCTCCTTATTCACCTTTCCATTGCATCCTGGATGACTTTGTGTTCAATAGGTAAATAATAAGTGGTGTAGCTATTAGGGTGTCATTAGAATCTCCAGAACCATGCAAGCCATGGGCTCAGGTGCTTAAAGAGTACTGTGAGGGGAATCGAAGTGTTTCCAGCTCTGGCATGCCTCAATGCGTCTTCCAAGTGCACGAGATGGATTGAAAGGTGCAGTTCAAAACAAGTCTCCCAGTTGTCTGCTATCCACAGATCACTGGAATGATATACTATGATAAATCCCCCCAGAACGCTTATGGCTTATTGCACTGATGTGTAATTAATCTGCTGAGCAATGACAGGACCTAGCTGAAGAGGACTTTGGAAGCTTTGCAGATCTGGCATGTGGAGCGACGCCTGGGGACTCCTCAGTGCACGCTTTGTTAGCACAACAGACTACAACCAGGCTTTAATCTGTGATTCTGCATATGCTAAATAACTTCACTTATTAAAAATCACAAAGCGGTTTGGTGCAGCCTCTATCTAGTACAAGCGGCCCTGCAAGAGCATCTGCATCTGTAACCTGTGCTCCAGGTTGAGAGGACAATGGAGGTGGTATATTCTGCACACCAAGTGAGAGGTGCTTGAGCTTTGTTTCTGGTGAGGCCCCTGCAAGGTTGCAACTGTGGCACCCTCTCCACTCACGTTTAATATAGACAAGTTGCAGGTATGGCACAGATAGGACTGGAATCCTTAGTGACAGCATGTTGATTTAGTAACCAATTAATGCAAAAGAAAAGGAACAGATAGAAGCAAAGGGAAATATAAAAGAAGTGCTAAACAAATGAATGCTTTCTAGATATTATTTTAGAGATGATATTAAATATATTTCCATCTGGACATCCTGGAGTGGCTGATGAAGTTGGAGGTAGGTGCTGTTCTAAACACACTTTGGTTTGGGTTCTATTAATAATTTCGAAGTAGTTGGTAATGGACAGATACATGAGAGCAAGCAAAGAAATCAAATTTACCAAAATTTCATTATTTCAGAAAAGTTTCTTAAAAATACCTTATGCTTTGAAATTGGGGAGTAAAGCTGTTTTGCATATGGTTAAAATTAGGGAAAAAGAATGATCTTTCTCATATATTGGGCTGAGAAAGACTCTCCCAATATTCCTATACTTTAAAATTTGAAAGTGCCATGACTAATGGTGGTAGTTTTATTTTAATTCGGTTACAATATACACTGTACCTATTTTAATTGATGAGAAGGAATTATAATTAGAGTATTAAAACCACAGTTAAATAAATGATTAAAAATCTAGGGCCATTGGAATAATTTGATGGCTTAGGAATATTTGTCAGTACACATGCAAGATTGCCCAGTCCTCACTGACAGCAGATGCAGCAGAAGGCCAGGATTTTTCCCTCTTACACCTTACCATGACCAGCACGAAGGGGAACATCTTTTAGTCTCAGGAACTTTCCAAACCACACAGACTCCGCACTTCTAACTCTAGTTGAGCTTGGTGAGATCTAACTTTTCTACCTAATGATGGATTTTAAATTCTTCAAAGACATGAGGCATTTGCAACAACAAAGCATCATCTTACATGAGTCAGTGACTAAACTTGAGCACCTCAAAGATGAGTTATGGCCCTTCTCTGTTTTTAATCTTCAGCACAGACACCAAATGGAAGACACTTTTCAAACTATAAAATATACTTACTCCATATCTCATTTATCCCATAATATATGTTTATCTTATTTCTCTAATATTATATGCAAATATGGGTTATATAGCCATTTAGTGTGTAATGTGTACAAATAATTTCAGAAGATAAGAATATTCTCACTTTACCATCAAATCTGCATGCTTTTGTATTCTCTTTCCCTTGTAGCACAGGAAGTGAGCCTTACCAGTGTGTCATTTTCCTTTTTTATTCTGTCCAACCCATTTTATCTTTTTAGTGACTTCCTTCTGTGGCTTCTCCTTTCTTTTGCTGTCAACCTTTTAACAAAAATATCATCAGTGAATCCTGTGATCTCCCTGTAGCAAAGACACCTGATGCTTAATGTACCTTTTGGATCCAGGAGCAAAATGTCAGGATTGGTTAGATGGGCTGAGGGGGAAACATAAGGCTGCAGACTGCTACTGCGTTAAGGGAAAAGCTACCAATCCATTCTTAGTGGAGCAGACATGGGCTCACAGGCCTTGTCCAATAAGGTTACTTATCAACATAGCCAAATGTGCAATAGTAGTTCAATGGGCTGGGAAGTCAGAAAGCTGAACTCCTTCATTTCTTAGTTCTTCTAGTGAATTGTCTGGAAATATCCTGAGACCAGCTGAACTTGTGGACTATTACTTTCTCATCTCTGCTTAGATAGATCTCTGCTACACACACTTGTATACCCATACCCACAAGTGAAAAATAAGAAGCAATTTGGCTTTCCTGAAAATGTAAAGGCACCCGTGCAGTGTCTTCTGGAGCCACAACAATTATGTACTCGTTATTTCTTATCTTAAATTGAGACAGATGAAGCCACTCAGCTCCACTTGGATGCTCCTGGAAAGAATTGAAATTTGAACTCTTCCTTCCCTTGAATTCCCATTGGTTTTGTGAAAGCACACATTCACATATCCTGCAGTCGTGTGGAAAGACTACCTGTGCGGCTCCTCATGTCTCAAGACACATTAACTTTCAACTGGCTGGACTTTCCTAAAAGGAATGTGTTTGCTATAAATATCCCAAAGCTGTTTTAACCAAGATGTTCTGAAGCTAGGTAGCTCAGAAAATAAATTACTTTTAGGAAGAAAAATGAAACTTCAAAAAGGATATTATTATTTATTTATGTAACTTGGATTTTGTTTTGATTTTTTGGAAAATATGCATCAAGCTACATTAAATATCAATGGCTTAAAAATAATCGTTCTATCCTGCTGTAGGTTCTCCAACTGTGTTACATTCAAGACATCTTGGAACTTTTCAAATTGCATGAAAATCAAATGATTTATATGCTGTTGGGAATCAAAATTAGGTTGCCAGAGTCATATTGTTCACAAATAGCCTGCTTTTCCTATAATCATAACGGTGACAACAACTAGTATTTATTGTGCCTGTCCTATGTAACATGGGCTGTTCTTAAAGCTTTTTCTTATATAATCATGAAAATAAACCTACAAACTAAATACTACCTTGAAGTCCTGGTTATAGATAATGAAGCCAAAAGAGAGAAACTATTTTGACCATAGTCATGTGGTACCCTTCCCTCTAGAGCTGAGGCTCAAGCCTGGGCTTTGATCTTCAGGATCCTCACTCCTATCCCACTAGAAAGACTCTATTCTCCCCACCCCCACTTCAATCATTGTGTTTCAAGACTCTACACATCCCAGCATGCGGAAGGCTGAGACCGGAGGATCCGGGTTTGCGGCCAACCTCAGCTACCTAGTGAGGCACTCTGCAACTTAGTGAGACCCGGTTTCAAAATAAAGAATAAAAAATAGGGCTGGGGGTGTAGCTTGGAGGTAGAATGCCCCTGTGTTCAATTCCCAGTACCGCAAAAAAAAAAAAAAAAGAAAGAAAGAAAGAAAAAAAGACTCTAAGCATTATTATTATTATTATTATTATTATTATTATTATTATTATCATCATCTTGTGTGTGATACTGAATGAGGATTGAACCCAGGAGCATTCTACCTCTGAGCTACACCCCAGCCCTTTTTTTATTTCTCTGTGTTGAAACAGGGTCTTGCTAGATTGCTGAGAATCTCACCTGCTATCCTCCTATTTTGGCCTCCCAAGTACTGGGATTACAGGGTACACCACCATGCCCAGCTGACTCTAGCATTATTTTTACTAAGATGACTATAGTTGTAGTCTCCACACTTTATGTGAATCCATTTTGAGATTCTCATGCTTTTGGATATCTTAGTTGGTATATAATTTATTATATAAATTTTTAAATGTTTCAATGTTATAATAACAAACCACCCTAAATTGATGCTTGTAAATATCCCCAGAAGGTAAGCATTTTAAAGATTTCTCAGGTCATTTATCCTGCCATAAATTTCCTTTATTTCCATTTTTTTTCAAGTATTTCCTGCTAATATGATAAACCCCATTATATTCTGGGGTAGAAAATGGTCTTCAGATATAAGTAGAATAAATAAGGAACCCCTGGTTGCAAAACTAAGAAAATATGAGTAATTTCTTCAAGAGTAGGCTCTTAGTTCCTTCCTCTGTGGAGTCTTCCTGACCACCCCAACTAGAGTTAGCCATTCCCAACTTTGTGTTTCCAGAATATTCCATATAATGCTATATGCTATTCTACTCAAACATTTTATATGTCTGTATTTTCATAAGACACGACTTGAGGGAGAAATGTAACATGTTTATTTCTATCTTCTCAGACCTTAGCATAGCTGTTGACATAGACTAGGTGCTTAATAGGTGATTGTGGAATGAGGGAAGAAAGCAATGGAGAAAGAGGAATGAGGAAGAGGAAGGGAGAAAGAGAGGGAGAAAAGATGTCTTAATTTGGTGGGTGATTCCTATACATACTGGATATTTGTGTTTTTCTGTAATTTCTCATATTGCTAGAGTAAAAGAAAGAAGCAGCATCACGCAAGAAATGTTCTCTGGCTGGGGTGTGGCTCGTTGGTAGAACACCTGCCTGGCGCACGCGGGACCCCAGGTTCAGTCCCCAGCACCAGAAAAAGAAAAGAAAAGTAGAAATGCACTCCGAATAATCCCTCTGACCCAGATTCAGGAGAACAAAAAGAAACATGGCCAGAAACACTGGCAACTCTGTCATTAGTCTTCTCAAGAGAATTCTGTAAGGATCTGACCGTGTTCATTTAGCAAAGCCAGGTGATGCAAAAATGTGGTTGTTTATTGATGCATTTTACCCAAACGTAACTCTGCGGTGTTCATTATTCTGAACCTGATAGGGAGAAGCTAGAACAACTGCTATTTAAAAATTACAGTCATTTTTCTACCTCCCCCCACATAGAGGCTTAACTTGTCTTTTGAAACAAGTATCCCAATGTGCCACATCAAACCATCTAAATGGACATTTTAACAACAAATGAAAGCAAAACTCTGCTCTCAACTAGAGAGGTCTGAAACAGTGTGGAAGGAGGGAAGCTTTAGGGTGCATCTTTGCAGACTATATTTTTTTTTGAAGAAGAAGAAAGCCCTGGGCCCCAGATGCCTCGTGCCCAGTGGAGATGTGTATGGCAACCTCTGGACATGGAAAGCTTTCTTTAAGAAATAAGCAGTAGAAACGAATGGGGAGAACTGCTTCTTGGAGAGACTCTGGGGAGGATGTGCACGGACATGATTGCTTTAGGGCACTGGCTACAAAGGGGGAGGGGAGATAAGATAAGGAAAGGAGTCTGTCCCAGTGAATCAAAAGCACCCAACAGCTCTTGATCCCTGAGAGCGACCCTCCGGGGTACTGGGAGCTCATAGCCCTGTGTTAGCTTTCCAATACCAAAAAAAAAAAAAAAAAAAAAAAAAAACAATTTAAAGGAGGAAGACCTTATTTTGGCTCATGAATCCAGAGGTTTGAATCCAGGGTCCACTGGCCCCACTGCTCCTAGGCTGGGAGCAAGGCTGAAACATCATGGCAGACAGGCCCGACCAGAAAAGCTGTTCACCTCATGGTAGCAAGGAAGCAAGGAAGGAAAGGAAGGGACGGGAGACAAGATACAGTCCCCAAGAGCACAGCGCTGAGGACCTACTCCCTTCAATTAGGCTAAACTTCCTATAGTTTCTACCACCTCCCAGTAGTCCAGTCAACTAGTGACATGTCCAGCTCGTTCCCAAACACACTGTTGCAGGAAATAGGAGTCTACCCAACAGGGCGTTAATGAGAGACACCTCTCCTGTCGATCACAGCATGTCCCAAGGACATAGGAAGTCAGGTAGTAGAAAAAAAGTAAATAACCTGTCAGGACAAGTCAGAACCCAGGTCGCTGAAAGCTTATCCCGCTAACTACATGCATAGTGATGCTTTAGTTTCTTCAGCTGCTATTCCATGTTCAACATTATTTACACTGATTTCCTTTCTACTTGTGGATACAGCCTATCTGTGCCATAAACATTACCTGGGTTATTACAGCTTGCTACTAATGCTACAAGGTTTCAAGTAGTTATAGCTGACAGGGTAAGCAGCTCAGAGTTTAAGGGGTCTTGCTCCATCTTTCTTCCTCTCACTTCAGACACCAGTTTCTGGGGCACCTGCCCCATGTGCTGTGAGCTACTATCTCCTCTCCATCACTTTTCACAACCCTTGGCAAGGGCAGACCCCGGGTCATTCTGGAATACATCAGGGTCTGGGAGATTGTTTCCATTGCAGAAATCTGGCCTACTTTCCTCCTTCCTTCTGAAACATCATTTTCTATGTAAGACATTTACTGATATCTTCAGTCTTAAAAACTTGGCACAGAAGAATGGGGAAGTAGAAGAGGAATTGTTTAATTTGATGCATTTATTTGCTAAATGTATTGAATCCTAAAATGTGCTACACAGGTGTTATCAAGGAACGCACAACACTGGTAGGATAGTATATTACAATTTATGATCTGTAATTTACAACGTATATTTTATTTTTTGCGTGCTTTAGTTATAACGGATGTTTCTTTTTTTCTGTAGAAAAAAAGTATAGATCACTGAATTTTGAAGTTTGGAGGAATTTTGAAAATCATGTAGTCCTCAAACATCACCTTACAGGGGAAGAGTTCAGGTTACTTGGTCAATATTTCTTTAAGGCAGTAAAATGGAAAGGCAGGTCCCTGAGGTTTGGCTGTTCCCACGGGTCCTCTTGTAGTTAAAAGATGATTTTTAATTGATTGGCCTTTATCTTGGAAATCATTTTCTGTTAATAATTTATCAGGACACTAGTTTATAGGCTTTCAGAAAGCTGTGAGTTATCATCAAGTGAAATAATACTTCTCTCATTACCGTTCCTGTATGCATCCCTCCTGTATTTTCTCTGTTTACCTTTTTTTCTCCAGAAACTTGAAAAATGCCTGTACTCTTTGTTGAATGCATGAGTCAATATTCTCAAAATAAGATTATTCTTATAACTTTAATCTAGCCCTCAACAATATTATGTGAAAACTGCCTTCAGTGTAACTGGTCCTAAATTAATCGATACAATATAACACAACAATATTTGCAAGTATAGTGTGCATAAAAATTCCGAAAAGTAGAGCAGAAAATATCACTTGTTTCTTAAAAGTGCATATAATATTAGCCTCTCCCAAAATGTCATTGGATTGTAAAATAAGAAGAATAAATGTCAAAATTTAGAGTTTTTGCTATATGTCAGGTATGTATTATGACTTTACATGTTTATCACCTAATAAATGCTCAAAATGGTGCCCTCATGGAAGACACTTATCACTGCTATTCTAGTAAAGAAACTAAGGCTGTATGGATGGTCACACACCAAGTAGAGCTTATGAATTCAATGAACCTAGGTCTTTCTCATTCTAATGATTTTAAAGCTATAATCTCTGTTTTCCTAAGTTGATATAAAAAGGTAGAGAATAATAAAAAAAGTGTATTTCCTACAAATTACTATTTTCTATTAGGCCTATTTGCTTTTCTGGAAAGTTTCAATTGTTTAAGAAAATTATAGGACAGTACTTGGGAGATGAACAAAAGAAAATATTAGGCTTAAATGAATTAGTAATATAGAATTAAAATACTAGGTTTAAAAGAATTAGTAATAGAGAGCATTGCAATGCTAATTTTGTTGACACTTAATTTCCCTAAGAGTGGTTATAAGTCAAATAGAATAATAATTTAAAACAAAAGCTAAGACAACTGTTTTAACATTCTTCACTCAAATTGAAATTTATTACATATTTGTAATTCAGAGAACAGTAGTCTTCCTGGTTTGTGGCTCAGATTCTACCTTGTCAGGTAAGGAAAACTACAGATCAGTATAGGATGTCAAACTTTTTCCATAGAATTATGATTTAGCAGCATGAAATGACGTAATCAACCAGTAATACAAGCCATCAGCCTGCACTAGATGGATGATAAAATGCTAGAGAATTCATTTTAGGGGAGCTGAGTTTTTCTCAATTTGGCTAAGATACTCAAAACTGAGATATACTTTGGCACTATAAAATTTATGTTTCAATTATGTTCTCTCTTGACTATCCTTCTCTATGATGATATGTTTAACTCATATATTAAAAGGAAGTTCTAATTCATTTTCAAAACTTATACAATATTCTAGATCATGTGGAAAAATTAATCTTTGTGAATACCAAAGAAAAAGTGACAACAATCTGGATAACTTATTGTAGCAGATACAACGTGTATTATGAAGCATTATGTGTTAGAGTGATCAAAAGCTATGTAGCTTTGGAAGCAGAGTAAGTAAAAAAAAAAAACCAGAACAGAACAGAGCCTCAATACAAGACCCCAAAGTTAATATAAAATGAACACAAGATCTACTTAAAGTCCAAGGGGAAATATGTTTGATTTGGCAAAAAATGCAGAAAAAGCAACTTGTAAATTTTGAGTGAAGAAGTAAGTAAAATTAGATTCATATGAAATCATTAACACCAAAATAAAATCTATATGCATCAAACATTCAAATGTCTAAAAATGAAAACTATAAAGTAAATAGAAAATTTTTGGTAAATATGTATAGTGATCTTGAGTGTAGCGAAGATTCTGTTAAAGCTTATAAGGTTAAAAGGTATAACCAGGAGACAATGCATTTAACTGCATCAGAATTTGTAGCTAAAATAGTTTTAAAACACCAGAAGACCTGCAGACGACACTGTCTACTGGTAAGTCTTTACAACATATGTGACACGCAAAGGGTCACAGTAAGAAATGTTTGTCTATACTGTACAATTATAAGGAAGGAAACTGACCGTAACAATGAGCAATAAAAAGTTCTCAGTAATTGGAGAAGGCTAATTTACATGAGATTTCATGTTTCACCTAAATAATCAATGAAGGTCAAAAAGAATGAAAGTACCTAGAGGTAGAGAATGCAAAGAAACTGTGTTCTCCTCTGGTTTGGGGATGGTAGAAATAGGTGCTCGCCACAGGAACTTTTGGAACTAAGTAGAATAATCCTTTACTGTAAAATACTTTTGCCTCAGCAACTGTTCTCCAAAGTTATAATCTAAGACTGTGGCCAGATAAGCTTATATGGATGGACATAAGGAAGTGCTGTGTTTGTAATGAAAGGTAGAGTGTCCTAAATACTCACTCGTCAATAGGGTTGCTTACACAGAATAAAAATCTATATCTTTATCTCTTGATATAGAAAATGAGTGCAATATATGAAGTAAAAGAGACAAGTTAGAAGACAATATGTGAGCTATGATCACGCTTCTTAAAAAAGTATTTTGCTTCATGTGTACATATACACACTTTAAAAATAGACAGGAAGAATACATATCCAACATTAGTCGTGATTATTGCCAGGTAGTTTGAATTTTTACCTTATTTATGTAAAGGTACTTTGACTAATATCTTTCCAGTCAACAGTATGTTCTTATAATCAGAAAATGGAACTGTGTTAATGAAAATAATTAATTCAATTAAAATGAGATAATTTTAAATTGCACTTCTAGTGTGAATACCGTGTGTGTGTTTGCTTCTCTCACTCTGAATTTAACAAGATGTATGATCACAATACATCAATAAAAAATGTGTGATATTATGACAATAATCACACTGGCACATGGTTCTCAAAAATATAAAAACCAACAACAATGCTTTCCCTAAACATATTATGACTACATTGTTTTTTCTGCCATAGAATTTTGTTTGTCACAATCATGTATCATATAGAATGCAAATGGAGTGTATGCTTATTTAAGGAACTACACATGTTACAGTTTGCTACTAAGTTACTATCAGAGCAACTTTATCAACTTGAATACTTCCTGTTATTTGTAGAAATGACAATCCACTGCATAGGAATTCCATTAAATTATCTCTAGTCCTTATGGAAAAGGTTGGAGAAGACTTGCCTTCTGAAATCAACTTAGTGAAAATAAACACATTATAACAACAACTTGGATGATAACAAAAACAATTTATATAGTTACATAATATTCCTTTACAATGGCAGAATCCAAGGCCAGCACTTTATACCCACTTTCCAAGTTAATTCTTTGCATCGCCTCTTATAAAAGGCATTTCACAAACAAGGAAACTGACAGGAGTGCAAAGATTTTGCCCAAGGCCACTGGCCTGCAAGTACCAGAACAAGTCTGAATTAAATCTCCCTGAATACACTGCACACTTGTATACTAGTCCTTTCGTAAAAGTGTGACAACTATAAAACTAATCATTCAGATAAAATCACTTTGTTGATGGTGACTTGAGAAATATGTATAGACTCTTAGAGGCCAAGGTGGAACCTCAGCTGAACATGAGGCCTAACCCTCAATAAGATTGCATCTGATAGCTACATAGCTGCATTTTAATCCCTTGGCATGACCTGGTGGTGCAGTTGGTACGTGATCAGTGGGGGAATTGACTTGAAAGTGCTTGTTTGTGTTTATGTGATGCTTTCAAAGGTAAAGAGACACATTAAATAGTTCTAGCTTTGTCTGCATAAACTTCCTCCAAGTCTATATAATTCTTCAGATGCCTTGAAAGCCAAGTCATTATCTGCTTTCTAATTTGCACTTATGAAATTGTTCTATCACATACAAATGGACAGATGGATAGACAGACAGATGTATTTGCTGGAGCATGTATAGTCATTTCTACAGTTGCATGCTCATACAGAACACTACGGCAGGTGTCATAGTCATCTATTGCTGTACAACGAATAGGCCAAATGTCAGTATCTTACATTTTTAGCATTTATTTTAATAAATCTTCTATTTAACTAGGGTTTTATGAGAGCTGCTTATCTTTGCCCTAGTTGGCAAAAGCTGAGGAGTCTCAAAAAATGGGAGCTGAAATTGTTCTAACTCTCCTGTCCGAACAAATGGTGGTGACAGAATCCTTAGGAAGTACTCCAGTTGCTGTAGTTGGAAGGAAAATGTGGTAAATTCAGACTAAGGCACAGTTGTCAATTTGGCGTCACTGCACAATTTCTAAAGAATCAGGTTGGCTGTAACACAGTCCTTAATGCATCAGTGGATTATAACGCCTGATGTGTAGTAATCACAACTTTGTGGCATGCTAGCTAACTAATCTTCTGGTCTGGATACCTTTCTGTAAGTTGTTCTCTTGGGCAGTGGCAGTCATAAGAGTCCATGTAGTCACACATGGTGGTTGTCTACCATAATCTACAGAGACCACTTCTTCAGAACTGTTCTGTTGCCCCTGGATGACCCCACAGAGTAAGCACTAGGCCATCCCAAGAAGCTACTCTGCTTGGCTCCAATGCAATACTGCTTTTGCATTTCTTTTTTTGTGACTTGGTTCTTATGGGACCTATGGCATAATATTCACATATAACGAACCCCAGAAAGCATTCCTCTCTCTTTATATTTGTTTTTATTCAAATGAAATAAACACTTCATCATTGACATTCATGACTGGACTACAGTGCTTCCTAGGAGTGAATTCATTTCAAACATTTCCATTGTTTTAACAAGAAAGTGTCCAAACTTAAATGCATAACTTCTAATAATAAATACTAGTCACAATGAAATACTATTTCGGAGCTGATTCTGTAAAATGTCTACATACTGGACGTTAGTGAAGCGATAAGAGTTTTAATTGCTTAACGTAAAGCAACTTAATGGCATTTATAATTCTTGTGGGCATCAGTTTAAGTTTTAATTAAATGTAGAAGCACATGGAGAAATGGTTATTTGATTGCTAAAATTCTTCATTTTCATGAGGCAAGTAAGAAATTGGTAAATTAAATAATCCTAGGGAAAAAATGATTATGTTGTGGCCCAGGAAAGCATAGACATGTCTGAATAAGGTTAGAAAATTTGCAGATAGAGATGGTTAGAGAATCCCAGCAGAACTTCTTTCATTTTTGAAAGCCCCGGAAGCTCTATGGAGTCTGGAGTCCCCACAAATGTTCGGTGAAAGTTGAAAGCAGATGCACCATCTTTGCTTCACAGATGGGGAACTGGACGTAAATGGAGGTTGATCATCATGGGTACAGAAGAAGGTGGCACTGTGACTGTCCCCAGGTTCAGTCCAGCATCTTAGCTGGTCAGCCGTAGTCAACTCAGCTATCCTTAGGAAGGGGTGGATTCCCAGGTCCTCTCCAAAGCTATGCCATACAGTAACCTATTTTCTTCCCCTTCCAACAGTCTGAAAAGTTGATAGCAAAAGAAAAAGGTGCTGGGTTTTCCAGTGCGGTTGACAAAGGGGGCAGGAGGGAGGGAGAGGGAAGCCCTTTCTATTGGATCAGCCACTTCCGACATTACAGATAACAGAGAGTTGCCTGTGAAGATGGAATTTCAATCAACCGCTAAACAGATTCCCACTGAGGCACATACTGGAGAAACGTGAACAGTTAAGACAGCAAACAACCATATGGCTGCTCTTAATGGCCCAATAAATACTAGAGAAGTGTGGCTCTTCTCATCAGTTCTAAACCCAAATCGCATTTGTTTGTTATGCTTCTAGTTTTGAGGAAGGCAAAATGCCTGCTCTCATCGACCTATATTCACACTGGACCAGGGATTCAAGGAGGGTGGGAAAAAACTTGCCTAAAAGTCATGTTTCACTTTTGTTCCCCTTGAGATTTCCTTTTCTTCTCCTTGCTTCCTGTGGTCTCGCTTCCTGCAAAGCAGCTCCAAGGCTGCCCCGGCCTTCGAAACACCCAGACTGCAGCACATCTGCCATAATAACACAGTCTGACCCCATCCTGAATTTTTCCTAAGCTGTGAGAGAAGCGAATAACACATTTACTTTTCTATCCCCAGAAAAGGGGCACAGAAGAGAGGCTCAGTGAATTCTGCACTTCCCCTGCTGAGTCTGAATGGCAGTTATTTGTTTAAAATCTCTTCTTCTTCTCTAGATTGCTGGTTCTCCAAGGTCAGTCTGCTTTCTGCACAGTAACTAACACAACAAAGTGTTGTGTTAGGATCATTAACTATATTTTAATGGAAAGACACAGATTTTACGAGTTGTATTTTTCTCTTTCTGTTTTTAAACATGAAAGTTTTTCCCTCACCTAAATAGCATTCCTCCTGTAACATGATCATCACTGAGTTTATTTTCCCAAACTCTGAGGGTTGAGGGCCATGGTAATTGCCTCCTTAGGAAGTTCAGAGGATTGGAGGGCCTCAACAATGCTCGCTCTCCAGGAAACATTGGTGGAGGTAAGGCTTTCACCACTGTGCTCATGGCACATCAAGTCTCCGTTTAGATTTGGACCTCCACATGCTGATATCTTCCATCCTAAATCTCAAGTTTGGTAAGCGGACTTGAAGTTTTTGGGTTTTTTCTATCTTTTGTTTTTTCTTGCGGCATATATCTTAAAGACCACATTTCACCATGGCTCTTGATAACTTTGTGAGGGCCGGCTTGACCTGAGTAAGAGAGATGAGAGCCCCCTAATGACCGCCATCACGGTGTGATGGAGTGCAGGCCTGTGAGAGCCATCAATCACCTGCCTGAAGGACCAAGAGGGCTATTTCCCAGCTGAGAGGCAGGCCTCATTCTCTTGCCCCATTACTCTCACATCTTCCGTTCTTCTCAGTCCATTAGCCTCCTGTGTATTTGCACCAAGGCTATCTCGGAGTGACCTCCGGGCCCTAATCCCGGATACTTCCATTTAGGTCTAACCTACCATCCCAACTGAAACATTCAGAGATGTTTACAGCGCTACTTAATCTTTCTTTGCCCCCATTCTCAGAAGTTCATTTATAAATCTATTTTGAAGCTATCATTTTTATACCTATTTCCATCTTTTCTGGTACATCAATAGATCTTCTTCCCTGATCTAAAACCTATGGTCTAAAAGCACACATTTTTCTGATTAATCATGATGAAGCTCTCTGTCCTTTTTTGTTTTCTGGGGCCCTTGTCTAAGATGTAATGGCACTTTGAATACATCCTTTTACTGACATATATAGTTTTGAATCACTTTATGACAAAATAAAAATTAGGAATTATACACATATACAAAATTATCAGTACCAATTTCACTATCTTGTGTGGGGAAGGAGAGGGAGTGGGGTGGGATTCTGCGAGAACCTTATCAAGTACTATGTGCTTTATGTTCCTATCACTCTGAACCTGATTAGGATGCATAATTACAATGCACCAATAAAAGTATATTAAAAAAAAGGAAAAAAATAGCCAGGCGTGGTGGCGCACGCTTGTAATCCCAGCATTCGGGAGGCTGAGACCGGAGGATCCGGGTTCGCGTCCAGCCTCAGCTACCTAGTGAGGCACTCCGCAACTTAGTGAGACTCGGTTTCAAAATAAAGAATAAAAACTAGGGCTGGGGGTGTAGCTCGGAGGTAGAATGCCCCTGAGTTCAATCCCCAGTACTGCAAAAAAAAAAAAAAAAAAAAAAAGAAAAAAAGCTTTAAAACTCTCTGAGATTATTGAATGGTTTAAAAAATCCTCCTATTTAGACACTGGTAATATGCATGATTTTTCCCCTACTGTATACAAAATAAGATATAAACTATGGAACAATGATTCACAAGTCATCAAGTATAAAACAACCTCTTATGAGTCACATGGACTTGGAGTTTTCTGGAGTGAGGATTCAAGAATTATTTTCAATATTTATGAAGCGTATTATGGAAACTCTACTTTGCTTGGAAGATGGCATCATAAAAGAAGCCAAGTTTGCATCTGTGTGATCACGATGTGACTACTGACTGTCTCATGTGTGCAGATACCCAGCCACACATGCCAGCCCTGGTACCTGATATTCTCTTCCTGAAGATTTTTTTCATAACAAGAGTTTTTAACAATTCCACAGAATAGATGGCTGTTGACTTTATTTTCCACCAAGTTGTACAAGAGCTCAGATAAAAAAGGGGTTATGTCACAGAAAAGGAAAACTCAATTGAGTCTAGCCTTCAAACCCTCACAAACACCCCCAGGTTCTTAAAACTACCATGATTTCAATAGCACCCTTAAAGGTTAACACTTTTTTCATGGTAGACTATGCATTTTCATGTATCTAAAATGTATCTATCTTCTAATTTTAACCTTAATTCAAAAAAGAATAAGAAACCTTTTTTTTTTTTTTATCAAGTACTCAAAACTTGGTTTAGAAATAAGCTGTCCTTGGGTCTTAATACTTGATCGGTTTTTGAAAAATGCTCTAAGAAGTTTCTAGTTTGTCACCCAAATTGCATGTCAGAAAACAGAGAACATTTTGTCACCCTTAGACACCATTCAATCATAATCTGAGTTTGACTTCAAAGCCTTCACAATTCAATTTTATTTAGAATTAAGAAAATATGACTGGAGAGAAGAGTGTAAGGACAGGGTGAACATTTGTCTCCAGATAAACCACAGGGCAGAACGCAAGGGAAACCAGCAGATCCATTCCTCTCTCGCCTCTGTTTCCTTCTGCAGCCTCTACATGCAGGCACCCGGCTACCCTGTGACATCTCTGCGCCTCAGGAAGCCAGTGCACTGGGGTTGCTTAAACATATGTGTGTCATGTTGGCCACCATCCATGCTAATGAGCTTGGGCAACACAAGAATACGGAGTCCATGGGGCCTCCGTTACACAATTGAGACTGATGTTTGTGACTGCCGCAGAGGGCTTTGACAACCTGAGGTCTTTCCTTAAAAACAAAACAAAAGTAGGAATGGTGGTGTATGCCTGTAATCCCAGTACTTGGGGTACTTGGGAGACTTAGACAGAAGGATCACAGGTTCAAGGCCAGGCCAGCCTTAGCAACTTAGCAGTGCCCTCAGCCACCTAGCAAGAGATTGTTTCAAGATAAAAAATAAATAACTAAAAAGAGCTGGGGGGTGTGGCTCAGAGGTAGAATTTGCCTGGGTTCAGTCTCTAGTACCACAAAATGAAAGAAAATCACTCTGTCATTATTCTTAGACACTGGAAAAAATAAGATCAGATAGTCTCCACAAAAAAGCATCCTGAGAAATCCTGCGTCTCATTTTGTGAGAGTCTAATGAAGTCTGAAACAATGGAAATAGCCGTAGAAGCACAGATCCCGCTGAGGATGGTAAACTGATCCAAGTAAAACATTCATAAGAAACTTTTTGGACATAATATATGCAAATGACTTATAAATCAAAATTGTTTAGTATTAGGGGACTCTTATCTACTATTTATTTTGTTTTACCCAGCATCTCCCAAGAAGATGAAATCAGAGATACAGACTATGAATATTAACTTTTCTTCAAACTAACATTCCAGCTGACATATACTGAGCCCAACGGGGGGAAACGAGAGAAATAAATTGCACATTGAGTAAGATGAAAACTCTCCATTTATTATTCTGAGCTTAATAATTATGTTATTTATTATAGTTCAGGGGATAGCTTTAAGTATCTGATTTCATTTGACATAAATCTTGGAGCTATTTTAAGAGGTCCTACTTGACTGTTTCTGATAAGAAAAAAAGTTCGATGTAGAAGTATTTAACTCATATCAAAATCAAATAATCAAAAACAGAATATTAAGTAATTTTAATATAGTACTTCAGGTAAATCTTACTTCTCAAAAACATAAAATGTATGCTAAGGCTCTTGAAGAGTGAAACCAACATCCCTTAGTAAGAATTTTAAAAATGCCCCTGGTCATTTATTACTTTGAAGAGATAATCAAGTTTTGTTTTTTCATCAGCGTGTGAGGGGAGAGACAAGTTCTCAGTAGGCTAAGAGATGCCTGTTTAACCACAAAGCACCACCCAGGCCCGTCTTGGCAGGGAAGTGTCAGCTGATGGAGTCCTCACTAGTGGGAATTATGGATGAGAACTCAGAAATAATGCTCAGACACTAGGACTCCCGGGTTTGCCTGGGTGTGTGAGTAAGATATATGCCTGTCTCCACAAGCATACACACTCAGACACCATTTCAATGGTTTAAGATACCATAGGCAAAATACAAAATGAAGGCTTACACAGAAGTTTAAGTTCTTATGCCAAATCCAAGGTGGAATTAATTTCACTGCTGGAGAAAATCCTAATTGATTTTGTCCCATTGGTAATCCCCAGCTTGTACCCTTTGAACTAAATAGAGTTCTTCCTAATAAAGAGGTACTCCACCTTTCAGAACTGATGTGCACTCTTTCCTAAAATAGCAGTGATTAGTGTAGGCTGGCTTGGGTTCAGTCTTCTCTGTCTAACGTGTAGTTAGGGTCAATTTTATATTTGTACTTTACAAACCAAGGTTAAATTTTGCTGCTTTAAGGTGATCTAGTTAGACTGTCTTTAAGTATATAAATATTAATTAAGAATAGATTAAGGACTCCGCTCTTTTGAATTTTAAGTATGTGGATATTTAGTCTAGGTGATAGATATTAAAGTTTTATGAGGACATAATATACAGTGTCAAAATTAAAAAATACCCTGCAAATTTAAGTAGGATAAACTACTTTTAAATACATATTGTCTCACCTCCTTAAGAAAAAAATACTACACAATTAGTTTAGACAAAACAGTCATGATTTATATTTACCTACATTGAGTAGAGGCAATTCAGAAAAAAAATGATTTTAAGAGCAAGGGTGAAGGAAATAAATATCTCTCTTTGACCACTTAATACTTAACTTCTGCTAGCCACTGCCAAAGTTATTTAAAAGTGTACACAACACCTTCAATTTGTTTTAAATTTAACACACGCTTCATTTCTTTAGTGTTCATTAGATACAGGTGAGAAAATAATTGAATATGACCATTTTTCCTACAATATATTTAAATAATTTTTATCTGTTTTATAAAGTAAGTGTTTATGTTTTTAAATTATCTGTTTAAGTATGAGTTTAGCTACATACTGAAAAATGTGATAGGTGATGTATCCTCATTGCTGATTAGTTCTATCTACCCATTCGAGTCTCTTTATTGATCCAGAGATTCTAACTTCTGTATAGAGGTTTCCATATTTTTGTTAGTGATATTTAGATTCCTTCATATTTAAAACACAATCAATTGTTGAAATGTTTCACATGTGCTATAAAGGGGTGGTGGGCTATCCTCCAGTGGTGGCACCTTTCCTGATGTCAGTTTCACTGCCATGAGTCAGCCTTGTCCTTCCTGCAGGGATCTCACGTGCTCAGTGATGGCACTCTCAGGGTGGTAGATTTGGCAACAATTTTTTAAATTCTGACAGTGTATCCTTACTATGTTTTGAGTCCATGTCACTAAGACCACATCATTTTTTTTTATTAGTATTATTATTCGTACATTGTAAGCAGATATCTTTGTTAGGTACAAATTGAAAACGACATTTGTTCCCACGTTTCTCATTTGACCCCTTCCCCAAATTCCCACCCCGCTCCCTCGCCCTCTCTCTCTCTCAAGTTCAATTTAGTGAGTAACCTTGATGTACATTAGGGTGTCTCCGCCCCCCCCATCAATCCCTTTCGGTTAAATCAACTTCATTGTTTATCGAGGGTCTCTCCTTTTCCATCTGAAGACCCTCTTATGCCCCATCTTCTCCCTAGCATCCGCATATTAGGGAGAACATATGCTTCCTTACTCTTTGTGACTGGCTAATCTCACTTAACATAATGTTTTCCAGTTGCCTCCATTTCCCTGCAAATAACATGATTTTGTTCTTCTTTATGGCTGAGTAAAATTCCATTGTATACATATCCCACAGTTTTGTAATCCATTCATCTGTTGATGGACATCTTGGCTGTTTCCATAGACCACATCATTTTTAAAGTGTCATATTTTCTTAAATTGTTGAATCTTTTATCAAAATCTAGGGAGCCTCATTTTTAGTAATTATTTTACCTAAAAATCTAAAAATAATATGCACTTAAAATGCTTTCAACTGTGTTTAGTTAATGCTTACCTGGAATATCATTTTCTATTCTTTGACTTTCTCTGTTTCTTTTCTCATATGTTTCAGGTGTGTCTTTTGTTGCCTGTACAAAGGTGAATTTCCTGCTTTTAATCCAGCCTGGGATCCTAGTCTTCTTCTCAGTTTTGATCAGTACATTTGCATTTCATCCCATTACTGCTACATGCGGGCTTATGTGCATTTTTACTTCTGCCTTTTTTGTGCATGCTACTTATTTTTTTGTGTGTGCATGCTACATATTATTTGTTCCACTTTCCTTACAGTTCATTCTCCTTCATCTCACCTCCACCCCCCCCCCCTTATCTTTTTCTTCTACTAATTTGAAACTTTGTGTTTTATTTCAGGCCCTGGATGGTTATCCTGGACATTTTAAATACACCTTGACTTTAAAGAGTAAATGTTTAATGTGGGTAATAACTACACTGACCGATCACTGGCCAGAGATTGCTTCTAATGGGGCTCCTGGTATGAAGTGTGGATGGAGGTGGAGGATGTGACCCAGGACCCTGGAGGACTTGGTTGCATACCTCTCCCTGGAGAAGAGGGGGCTCCCCACAAGGACTGGGGGATCTACTGTGCGGTTTACTGGAGAACTTTTTTTTTTTTTTTTTTTTTTTTGCGGTACTAGGGATTGAACTCAGGGGCGTTCTACCTCCGAGCCAAACCCCCAGCCCTACTTTTTTATTCTTTATTTTGAAACCAGTGGTCTTTATTCTTTATTTTGAAACTTGGTGGTCTCACTAAGTTGTGGAGTGCCTCACTAGGAAGCTGAGGCTGGCCATGAACCTGGATTCTCCGGTCTCAGCCTCCAGAATGCTGGGATTACAAGTGTGCACGCCACCACGCCCGGCTACTGGAGACTACTGGAGAACTTTGACCTTGTGCTCTCTCTGGAAACCGAAACTTCCAACCCACGTGGCCATCCAGCAGGGGCACCACCATGGGGACTGGGTGCTGGTCAGCAAGGACTGGAATCCAGCGAAAGCAAGAGAGGCATTCAAAAAGTTTTGGAGGAGAAACAGCCCTTATTAGCTACCAGAAACTCACAAAGGAAGAAATCCCGTGTCAGGAGGAGAGAAGCTGCACGCCAGAGAAGAGCCTTGTAAATACAGCAATGACAAGACAGGCCTCCTTCAAAATCCCTCCCCACGGGGCTCCAGAAAGTTCCAAGAGAAGAAATGTCCTTCTAGTGCAGAGAGGCTATGGAGCCCTCATCCCACGTTCCCGCCCCATCAGAATGAGAGTCCACATGGGGAAGGACTTGGGAGTGGGGCTGGGGCGGGGCAAGTTCCTGCTCCTTCAACACCAGAAGACTCGCATCGAAAAGAAGTCTTGTAGTCAAGCTTGGTGGTGCATGCCTGTAATCTCAGTAGTTGGGAGGCAGAGACAGGAGGATGGCAGGTTTGATGACAGCCTCAGCAAGTACTGAGACTCTCGTCAACCTAGTGAGACCCTGTTTCCAAATAAGAAATAAAATCGGATTGGGGGTGTAGCTTGAAGGGAGAATGCCTCTAGTTTCAGTCCCCAGTGCCACCAAAAATAAATAAATAAATAAATAAATAAATAAATAAATAAATAAATAAATAAATAAAAAGAAAAGAAGCCTTGTGAGGGCAGTTGCGTGGGAAATCCATAGGCTGCCATTCCACCATTCCAGCCTCGCTGGTCACCCTGGGTCCACACCAGAGACAACTGTGGGGGCAGGAGACATGGAGAGTCTCTGCTGTGGCTCCTGCTTCATTGTCACAGAAGCTGTCAGGCTGATGGGGACCCGAGGACACAGCCCAGGAAAGACACAGTCAGTCAAGAGCTGCAGAGTTTGCACCAGAGGAAGGTCTCAGGGCAGCCACAACTGTGGGGTTCTTCTAGCAGCCTCTGTGTCCTGTCTCAGAACAAGTGTTCACACTAGAGAAGTGAGCTGGCGGCAGCCTTTGAAGACAGCTGCACTCCTACTCACCTCTAGACACCTGAGCACCGTGTCCCCAAGGTGGCCCAGGAGAGAGCCAAGGCTGTGCCAAGCACCAGGGGCATCCTGTCCTTTCTGGGCCTGGGCGGGGCTGTCACCCTCCCAGCCGGAGGATGTACAGCAGCCACAGTCTTGATCAAGGAAGGTGACCTGCTGCCTCCCCAGACCTCCTTGGAGGGAACCCAGATTGTTTCGTGCAGTGAGGGGCAGCCCCCTTTGCATGGCCTGTAACTGAGTCAGGCATGGAGCTGAGCCATTCTGGCCAAGAGGACTCGAGGGGCATTGCCTGGAAGCTTCTGGGCAAGGTGTCCTTGCTTCATGGATTATGTGTATATGTGACAACTGTGATGGCTTCCACCAGCCCAGGAGTCCTCTTACCCTGGAGCCAATGGCTTATGTGGCATCTGGACGAATAAAAGCCTATTGTTATCACATTTCATCCTGGGAGCTTGTTGGGCTAAACTGACAGGAGAAATGAGTCTTTGACTGCAGACGATGAGATGGGTCTCAGTGCCAGCGACTCTGCACAGTGGAAAGCAGGGACCTCTGTCCTATCTCGGTTCCGCTGCATTGCTGCCGCAGAAGGACTTGGTGGAAGGGACCTGCTCTGGGATTCAGAGTTGATTCTGAGCCCAGACCTCACCAGAGCGATAGGAAGCTATCTGTGGCCCTACGGTGGTCTGGGAGGATCAGACAGTGGCTGCCTCGCCCTTAGGGGATTTTGAAGGTGTCCAAGTGTGTAAAGAGAAGCTATCTTCTGGGCCTGGCCAGTGTCCATAGTTGAGACTCCAGTGGACAGCTGGGTAGTATCTGTGTAAAGAAACTGGCTGGGGAATCGGAGCGAGTGCAGGAGGTCAGAAGAGCTGTGCCCTGCCCGTGGCCTTTCCGGAGTTCAGGTTTGAACTTTTTTATGTGAAATCTCCTATTTGTATAAATTTGACCCTGATTTTTTTTTAAAAGCTTTAATAGAGTATCATTGATATCAAATAAATCCATATATATGTATGTACACATGTGTGTGTAAAACATTGACACACTCACACAACCATGCAGCCAACATCACATGGAAGATACTGAAGAACTGATTACCACAAGAGATCTGCTGGCCCTGTGGTCCTTTCTCCATGCTCCGACTCTCCTCCACCCCATCAGGGCATCTACCAGGTCCCACCACTGGAGACTGCCTGCATTCTCTAGGATTTCACAGCGCGTACCTAGCTTCTTGGGTCTCTTTCCCTAAGCGCACTTATTTTGAGAACCGTCCATGATGTGCAGTGTGTCCACAGTTCAGGCCTCTCTCCTGCTGATGCCAACTGCCTTGCACGGATATAATAGTCTTTTGATGCATTCACCTATTGTTGGACATGTGAATTGTTTCCAGTTTTGCTGAAGCAGCCAAGATGTCCATCCACAGATGAATGGATTACAAAACTATGGGACAGGTACACAATGGAATTTTACTCAGCCATAAAGAAGAACAAAATCATGTTATTTGCCGGGAAATGGATGCAACTGGAAAACATTATGTTAAGTGAGATTAGCCAGTCACAAAGAGTAAAGAAGCATATGTTCTCCCTAATATGTGGATGCTAGGGAGAAGATGGGGCATAAGAGGGTCTCCAGATGAAAAAGGAGAGACCATAGGTAAGCAAAGAAGTTGATTTAATCGAAGGGGATGGACTGGGGGGCACCCTAATGCACATGATGTACTCACACAATTATATCAAAGTCACTCACTAAACTGAACTTGAGAGGGAGGGAGAGCGAGGGAGCGGGGTGGGAATTTGGGGAAGGGGTCAAATGAGAAATGTGTGCACATATGTCATTATCAATTTGTACCTAACAAAGATGTATGCTTACAATGCACAAATTATTACAATAAAAAATTGTCAATAAAAAAAAACCAAATAAAGCTGCTAGGAACATTTCCATGTAAAAATTATGTTTAAGAAGCAATATCTTTGCTTTTTTGGTGAAAAAGACCGAGATTCTAGATGCTTTAACTTTATGCTCCATGCTCACATGCCACAGTGTCCAGGGACTATTTTACTGCTATGAATATTCCTATAAATTAAACTTTGATCATTTTATTGCTATATTTTATTTAGATTTATTCTCATTTTTTTCAAACATTCTTTCTCAAATTTCAGGCCCTGCTTTTAGGATTGCTTATTTTCTTTCTAAAATGTGTAATTAAAAAATGAAGAAAAGCATAGATGGAGGTAAATTTCGTGAGCTTCTATTTGCCTGAAAATATCTTTTCTATCATTTGTCATCTGTTCTTGAATTTCTTTCAGAAATACAATTTAGTTTAACATTTCTTTCAACATTTTGAAGACACTATCTCCTTGTCATTAGTGTCCAGTGTTGATGCTGAGTAACTATTCATTCAACTACCATTCCTATATACGTAATGAGTCTATTCACCATGCAGTGAGCTGTTATTCCTATGTAGGTAATGCGTCTTTGTCATTCTATCTGTTTTCAGAACTTTCCATCTGACTTTGACAATGTAGTTTCAGTGTGGTTTATTTACATGTGACTTTCATTTTATTTATGTGACTTGGGATTCTCATCTTGAAAAATATGGAAAGATATGCTTCATTTTTCTGATTATCTCTTTAAATAATATATCATTCTCTCTATTCTTTTTCTTTTGGAAATAATATTTGAAACTTCTTCCTTCCATGTTTTTTAGCTTCTTTTTCTATATTCTAAATATTCTTTTTTCAGTCTGCATTTTGGGTAACATTTCAGGTCAAATTTCAAATCCAAGTTGTAATTTCTCCTTTCATTTCTGTTTTAGTTACTGCTTAGGCTATTTAGTATATTTTGCAATAGTTATTCTAATTTTCAATTCTAGAATTCTGTGTGTATGTGTGTGTGTGTGTGTGTGTGTGTGTGTGTGTGTGTGTGTGTAATCTGACTGGATATTTCTAATAGTCTTTTGTCTTTAATTGTTTGTTATATACACTTTTAAACATATTAAGCATACTATTTATATTCTCTCCCTGATTTCAGTCTCTTTATTCTTTCCAGGTTTGGGTCTTGCCTGTTTTATTCCTGGTGGCTTATTTCCAAATGTATTTTATCATTTTTCTGATTATTACTACATGCTCCATGAAATGTTATCAGAAGGAATAATCTGAAGAAGGAGTTGGACTAATCTCAGCCTCGTGTCTGGCATTGCCAACTCATAACTATGCTCAACAATGTTGTAGACTTAGGACTGCAGGTGTCACACAGGGAGAGCGAATATTTGCCCCAAACTCAGCAAAAAATAAGTTTGTTCTTCCAAGTTCTTAGTGTTAACATGTTCTCCTTTACCTTTGGAAGAACAAAACAAGCCAGGGCTCCTCCCACCTCTCTTGCCATTGAGGTTACCATGTTTTATGCATCCCAGCTTTGTGTAGGATTCCGTGGTTTCACTTCCACGTTAGACAGGCCCTAAACTCTAATTCATGTTGGTTCAATGAACAACTTTTACCCCCAACGGTCAGTAGTTGCCCCAAGGTGACAGCTGGCTTCAGCTTACACATTTCTTTTCTGGAGTCCAGTTCTCTCTTAAGTTTTGACTGTATATACAAAGTTTTCCTTACGAGGTTTTCAACACAGCTATTCTTTTAAAAATACTCATTTTATGATTAAATCCAGTATTGTTTCTGTGGTATGAACTTCAAAGCTTTTAGGGATCTCAGTTGACCATGCTATTAGAAATGGAGTTGTAATATAACTTAATTTATATTAAACTGATAACTAAGGCAAGTTAAGTATTCAACAAACAGAAGACATGATTTTCAACACTACTCAACACAGTTTTCCCCTTTTGCATGATTCCAAGATAAATCCTTAGAGAGGTAGAATTGTCTCCTCTGCTATGAATAAATCCTGCCAATTACCATCTAGGAATCTGAGAGGCAGTCAGTCAACGATTGAAGTAGATATTCAAGGAATTCACATTACTGTAAAAATGATGTGGATACCAGGATGTTGAATATACTCATGGATGGATGGTTATGTGTATGCATGTACATTATTAATGCAATTATATCTACATATTATATATACCATAATGCATGCATATTATGTTTGTGTACATGCATATATGACATATATTTAATTATGCTTAAGAATTTTGCCCTGTAAGTATATACATCTTAATTTTATCCCAGTAGGAAACTGGCAAAAACTGTATTATGCTTTGATATCTGTGAATGACATACAAGTCATTATTTTTCCTCAGGATTTTTTTCTTCAGGCTTCATAGTAATAAGAATCTGTTTGTGCTCCCTAGTCCTGTTTTGATGGGGCATGTGTGTTTGCTTCCTGCTTGCTACTATCTTGGTATTCCTGCAATCATTCCACAGATTGGCAAGAGAAAGCACATCTAATGATTCCAGCTCAAACACTGTACCTGTTGCTATTGACAGACTTTGCTCCTTAGAGAAGATATGAAATGCCAGCTGGCTGTGACAGTTTGTGAACTAACACTGACATTTGTGTTGGCACTATAGCAGTATTTACAGTTCAGAAAATATGTACAGTCAGATTATAATGGACCCAGGGATTTTTGAGGTAAAAAGCATAACAATATGTAAATGATAAACATGACCATAACAATAAAATTATTTTTAAAATAACTTCAGAGCTTAGGGCATCTTTCAAGAAGCATCTCTTCTAAGTGAAATGTATGGCATATACTTGCAAAGAAGAAAAGAGTACGCAGAAATGAAGATGGTAATTCCGTCTTATAACTGGCTATCCATATTATATTTTCTAACAGTTTCAAAAAGTGCCAAAGGAAGATTGGAAGGGATAAGGAAAAAAAGGAATCTTTGAAAGGTGTGAAATATAAAAGCTTACAGCATTGGGGGGAAATTAATATTTTATTTTTGTTATTTTTCTTTTGCTAGGCTCTGAGCTGGCTCTTTTCTGGGGCTCTTCATTATCTCCCTGAATGTCACTTTGCAAGGCAGCTAAATTGGCACACTTCAACATAGCCACCTGTGATACTGTGAAATGTGTATTTGGTCTTTGTCTCCATTCTGGTTTCCTGGCATATAACTTCTTAAAATCGTTGGAATCACCAGAGAAATACATTTGTTATTGTTCTAATGAATGCACTGGTGGCTGGGCCCTGAGGTAGCTTTGGGATGGGGGATGGAAGACGCTTACACAAAAGACCCAAGGAGGATTAGGGGATTGGGACTTTCAGCACCCACACCATCCAAGGAGGGAGAAGGGCTGAAGGTTAAATTGATCACCAATGGCTGGTTTTTAATTAGTCATGCCTATATAATGAAGCCTCCATAAAAGTCCAGGGCAGGCTTTGGAGAGTTTTTGGATAGCTGAAGGGTGGCATACCCAGGAAGGATATAGAAGCTCTGCCCTCCTTCCTTCCTGTCTTGCCCTAGCCATCTCTTCAATTGTATACTCTGTAATATACTTTATAATAAACCAGCAAGTGTTTTCCTGAGTCACATGAGCTGTTTTAGCAAATTAAGCAAACCCAGAAAAGAGGGTAGTGGGGATTCCAGGTTATAGCTGGTTGGTCAGACGCAAAGGTTAGAGAACCTGGACCTTACAAGAGGCTTCTAACAGGGGGGCAGTCTTGAGGACTGAGCCCTCTACCCGTGGGATCTGATGCTGTGTCTATGTAGACACTATCAGAACAGGAATGAATTAGAGGACTCAGTTGGGTTCCTCTGCTGCATAATGGATTGCTTGCTGCTGGGGGGAAATCCACACATCTTCTGAGATTACAGAAATCTGTGTTGACTGCTGTGGTGTGAGAGTGGAGGAAAAGTTGTTTGCTTTGGTTTTGTTTACACACCACCAAAAGTGGTTATGTCACTAGCAAAGTGACACTGGAGGTAACGACACAGGGAGAATTGTTGGTGAATGTTATTAGCACATTTGAATATTATCTCATGTCTAGTGAATATTATTAGATGGAAGAAAGCCCAACTGGCATTTTTGGTCCTTATTACAATTTTTTAGTAAATGCTGAAGATGCCATCATTTTCTTGTTTTAAAAAGAATGAATTTGCCCAGGTACTCACCGCTCTGGTCCCAGGGCAGCCAGGAGATTGGCATTCACCGCTCATCCGGTTTGGAATTAAGACATCTTCCCAGCAAGATGGACCCTTTGAAAAAAAAAAAAAAAACAACAGCTTATCTTTGGTGCACAAACTGTAATACACATGTACTCCCAAGTACATTTTCTAAAGACTTCCCATTGATATTACTAGCTAGTAACGAAAGAAATGTGTAGTCTTGTGTTCCTCAGAGTGTGGTATATAGATCCTGTAGGTTCTCTCCAGATGCTTTCAAAGGATCCACTAGGTCACACCTGCCATCATAAATGCACTAAGATTTTATTGGGAAATTGACTCCAGACATGTTTATTTTCCACTCCTACACTCCCTTTAGGACTCTGTTTTAAATATTGCCTTATTAGGAAGGCGATTCTTGAACCCAACCAATCCTGTAGAGCCATCTGGTCTACTGGCTTTTCTTTGCTTCATAGCAATTATCACACCCCAGCAAGAGGCACAGCCAGAGTAAGGGTTGTTTGTGCCCCATTGAAGGTGGGTTCAGTGAGGGCAGATTTGGTCCACGGCATTCACTGAAGCATCCCAGCCACGAGAGAGGACTTGATGCATTGGACATGCTCAACAAAAAAAGTAATCCAAGAAACAAAAGTAACAGCAAGACTCTAATAAGTCAAAAGAGAACACTTAAAATGAAATATCAGTGCCAATTAATACATTACTTTTGGAAAGCAACCCAGCAGTATGTATCAGAAATCTTTAACTCCATTTATAAGGTTTTGTCTAAATTTAGAGAAATCTATACCAGCCAAAAATAATAGGAACAGATAGAGCCTTATATTTTTGCTTACACATTTTGAACTTTGTACTAAGCAGCTGGAATCAGCCTGAATCGTGAAAGACAGTTAAAATAAACATCCATGGCTAGATCAAATAATATGTAACAACTACAGTTTATTCTTTTTATTCACTAGTCATATACTTTGTGAAAGGAATACAAAATCAGGTTGAAATAGGAGCACAACTATTTAAGGGAAAATTACAAGGAAATAAAATGCAATCTGTATCTTTTGGGGTAGCAGTCTTCTTACCACTGACAAGCTTAATTATTCCAAACTTTTCTTAAGTTCATTAAATTTTTTTTTTTTTTTTTTTGTGTGTGTGTGTGTGTGTGTGTGTGTGTGTGGTACTGGGGATTGAACTCAGGGGCATTCTACCTCCAAGCTATATCCCCAGCCTTTTTTTATTCTTTATTTTGAAACCGAGTCTCACTAAGTTGCTGAGTGCCTCACTAGGTAGCTGAGGCTGGCTGTGAACCTGGATCCTCCGGTCTCAGCCTCCCAAATGCTGGGATTACAAAGCGTGCACCACCACGCCCGGCTAGGTTCATTAAATTTTTAATTGGTGACCTTTAAAGGAAAACAAAGACATATATACATACGCACACTATTATACTCAAGGATACTCTTTGGGGCACTGTGGAACATGACCAGGCCCCCTGCAGACTGCCTGACACTGCTGGTCTGTTTAGCACGTGCAGTGACTTTCTGTCCCTCCTTGAGCACCATTTCACTTAGGTTTAAAAACCAGCAATGTGTAGCTGAGTGTGATGGCACACAGCTGTAATCCCAGTACTTGGGAGGCTGAGACAAGAGGATTGCAGGTTCAAGGTCAGCCTCAGCAACTTAGTGAGGCCCTCAGCAACCTTGCAAGATCTTGTTTCAAAATAAAAAAATAAAATAAGGCTGGAGTTGTGTCTCCAAAGTAAAATCCTTTGGGTTCAATCCCTAGTAGCCCTCCCCCCCCCCAAAAAAAAATCCAGCAATGTATAAACCCACAACACCAATGAGAATGGAAGAGAGTGGAGATTCCCATTCTTTTCTGGAATGTGTAATAAGCTATAGCAGAGGATGAGTCTCTGTCCCCATAAGAGCACATGGAGACTGAGGCTCAAAAACAAACAAAAAAGATAGGCTTGGAGAGAGCAGAGGAAACCTGGAGCCACAAACTTTCATTAATAGAAGATGCTAAAATATTCTAGAGAAAATGGCCAAATCACCTACTTAGAAACAAAAATCAAAACAGAATTTTAAAATTGCAGCAATATCTCCAAAACTCAGAAAGGAAGAATTTCAGCCTAAAACTCTGTATTCAACCTAATTATCAATTAATGGTTAAAAGCATGCTGGGGACACACAAAAGATTGGAAAGGGGCTCAGAGTTCAGAACGACAGCTGAGGACAGCCAGAAATATGAGGATAGCTGTGAGCATGGGGGAGGACCAGGACAGTGAAGAGCGGGGCCATTGTCTCCAGCTGTGACCAGAGGGCTGCAGGAGAGGCGATGGGCAGAGCTTCCAGCAGAGGTAGGATGAGAGGTAGTGTGCCCAGAGCCAAGCGGAGGGAGGTTCGGACAGAGAAGCAGTGGCTGTGGCAACTTTGCTCCCAGACATTTGGACCTAGCCAGTGGTTTAACTGTACAAGTGAAACTGGTCATTATGCCTGGCCACCTTGTGGCAGCAACTAGCAAAAAAGCCAGGGAAGGCGTGTGAGCAAACAGAGCCACTTCCTACAGTCTGCGTGAGCCTCGGGCTCCTTCACGAGCACACACACACATGCACACACATGTGCACATTTGCAGAGATTCACCTACGCATACACATACTGCACATGTACACCCACCACAAATTCACACTCACATGTCGGCACACATGCACACAAATCACACGCACACATCTGCGTGCACACATACACATGCACACACCCACATGCATGCACACACATCACAGCATACATACACCACACACGCACACATTTCATACACACGCTCTCACACACAGGCATGCACTATTCTGAAGCAAGAAAAGACAGGCACTGTAGAAGGCTGAGCACCTGAAAGAGCCTCTGCCCTGCTACTTAGCTACAGCAGCTACTTAACCCACGACTTCAAAGGGAACAGCTTTTTGCTGTTGTTCATTTTCTTTGGGAGCAGACTTTTGAATTCACAGATCCTTAGTCCCGAAGCCACTGCTTAGACTGGACATACTTGTGCAGAATAGAATTACAGCAGGCTTGAAGCTGCTATTGTTAGAAAGGCTTGCTTTCAAGATAGGCCCTTGGCTGGCATTTGGGAACTTGGATTTCAGAAGTGTCCCTACCGCTCCATTGCAGATGTGTGTGGTTTGCAGAGCCTAGCTGTTTAGACGAACTAAGTGATTCATGCCCAACGTCCTCTTCCCCTCTAGGAGTGTGGAATTTGGATAAACGCTGGGTGGAGATGCCTCCAGGATCAGCCCACGCCAAAACCCTGGGTTCTGAAATCCTACTCAGTGTCCCTGGAGGATACTTCACACAGGTCGTTGTAGTTTGCGGCAGGAGGAGCAAGTGGCTGCTGCAAGATAGCAGGAGAGACTCTTGGAAATGTGCTATAGCTTCCTTTGGCCAGCTCTCTGGTGCCGTTTCCTTTGCAGATTCTGCTTCGTGCCCTTTTGCTCTGACAAATTTCAGCCATGTGCATGACTACACTCCCAGTCCTGTAGGTACTTCCAGTGAATCACCAAGTCTGGAGGTGGGCAGCAGTTTGGGGGGCCCACAGCACAATACCACACAAGTACTCATCCAGGGAATGTTCTCCAAGCCACACAGGAGGGCCAGGGCTCATCATTAGACTGCATCTGTGTGTGTTCTGTGACAATGAATTAGACATTCCATTGTCTCTCATAATCTCACTGTAGTCACAATAATGTGAACATTTATTTGATTTTCAGCCTTAGAGTCACACTAGTGAAAGCAGATTTTAATTATGGTTATAGAACCAAATGTATATGCAACTTAACTTAGCAAGTGAAAAGTATAATACAAATGCTAAGAATACAAAGGCGGAAGTAGAGCTGGGAGAGAAGAGGAAAGGAGAGATTAACTCTTACCTTATAAGACGTTGTTTATACAATAAGGCCATCTGCACATTTTATTTTGAAATGTGCATATATTCACTTGATAAAGATTGCAAATGTCTTGAAGTAAAAGAGAGGTGAAGCAGTGATGCTTAGGCCCTCCGACACAGTCATCAACCAACTCAGAAATTCAGCGGTACAAATATAGCCATAATTCAGTCACCTACATCATAGTTCAATACTACGAAGGAGATATCTTGCTTATTTACATCATAGTTCAATACTACGAAGGAGACATCTTGCTTATTTGTTTGTTTTAATCTCCATCTCTCTGATGGTAGTGGTTATATTAGATTTTTTCCCTCTTTTGACAACTAGGAAAATTTTAGAGTCAATTTGGGGACCAGCTCTAGTGCCATTACATAACTCATAATAAACACTTGGTTTACCAATATTACCCTTGGCTTCCTCATCCAATTTAAATTTCCTTGGCTTCAGTTTCAGAGTAGCCCTGTATGCTTATCAAATCATTTTGAAACAAGTCAGAGTGTAAATGAGGGCCTTGTAACTTTTCTCTTTCCACGCTTGCAAATTACTGACAGTACCCTCAGGAGCAGCCTCTCGAGCTGCTTCTATCTAGGGACCAGACTCATATCTCCTAAGGGACTCAAGTGGTTTTTAGAAGATGACCTTGCTAGGCTCTGGCTCGCAAACCACAGCTGGCGGCATTCACAAGAAGCTGCAGCAAGCCTGAAGCTCTGAAACCCCACGCTTTTAACGAAACCCATTCCACTCTGGGTGATCACGAAGGGCGTGGGATGGCAGTATTCTCTTTAGCAACGTGGAAGTTTATTCCGAATTACTTACAGCATGTGCAACAGGAAAGGAGAAAGCAACATGGCAACAGCAGAAAGGAACACAAATAATCAAAGGCGGGAGGAGGTCCCATGTGTGTTTTGCGGCTCAGAATAAGACTTCCTGTCTCAAAGGCTAAAAGCAAATGAGATTTTCTGAGCATATAACAAATATTCATTTTTTCATAGCTTAATTTTTAGTGCCTCAACAGTAATTAGAACATTTATGTAACAATTCCTATGACTATCACATCAAGTGCTACATGATGTGACGAATCTTTGTGCTATACAGAGATATTAGAGAAAACCCATTTAGAATTCTCTTCATCTCGAACCATAACACAGTAAATAATAAAACTATATAGAATTGTGTTGGATATGGGAATTCAAAAAAATTAAATATCTATGCTGGTTTATCCAAGCTACCCACACTATCAGTATGAATGCTCCACCTATCCTGAAAACCGAAACAAATGTCTCGGTGAGTGTATGTCATTACAGAGCAGATTTCACTTTGCTCCTTTCCAGTTTTATTTTTTTTATTTTTTTTATTTTTTTTGTGGTACTGGGGATTGAACTCAGAGGCATTCTACCTCCGAGCTATACCCCCAGCCCAATTTTTTATTCTTTATTTTGAAACCGAGTCTCACTAAGTTGCAGAGTGCCTCACTAGGTAGCTGAGGCTGGCCGTGAACCCGGATCCTCCGGTCTCAGCCTCCCGAATGCTGGGATTACAAGCGTGCGCCACCA
>PVLC010006356.1:0-32777 GCA_004027655.1 Graphiurus murinus | reverse complement strand
CTTTCCAGTTTTAGAAAATATAAAATTTTATTGACTGATCCTTGCGCACACTGTTTTAATATATGCATGGCTAAAGCATTTATAATTAATAGTTTTTGTACAAGTGTCAGAAAGCTATTTAAATTAAAAAGTTGAGAAGACTGCAAATGAAACGATGGTAGATGAAGACTCTAGATTATAACAGCTTTCAAATCTACAGAATTATAGAAAGATCTGGAAAAAATGTCAGACTAATATGAACTGCTTTTTAGAAAATTCTGTTTTCTAGTAATGGTCACAACTAAAAAATTACTTGAGAAACTGCTATGGTTTGAAATTTAAATGTCCCCCCAAGACCCATGTTTGGAAAGCTTAGTTCCCAGCCTGGTGCTATTTGGAGGTGGTAGAACACGGGAGAGTCAGAGCCTGTGGGAGTTCTTAGGTCATTAGGGAGTGCCTTTGAAGTCCACTGTGGGAACCTGCGCCTTCCTCTTTCTTTCTTAATTCTTCCATTCATGGCCTGAGGTGAATGACTATAACAACAGTACATTCCCACCACGGACGGACATGGTACCTCAAGCCCAAGCAACAGTGCCAACTGGTCATGGACCAAAACCTCCAAAACTGGGATCTAAAATAAACCTATTAATAAGCTTATTTACCTTAGATACTTGTTATAGACCAGAAAGCTGACAATCCTGGCCACCATAGCAGGGGCGAACACCTATGGCCTACTGGTCAACCCAGACCAGTTTTATACAGCCCACGAGGCCAAGAAATGTCTTTGCATTTCTAAATGATTGAAAAGTATAAAAAGAAGAAGAATGTTTCATGACCTACAGAAAGGACGTGAAATTCGAATTTCAGTGTCATGGTGGAGCGCCATTGGCATCTGGCCCCGTATGGTGCACAGTTGTTTTCCTGGTACCCGGGCAGAGTTGAGTTGTTGCAGCGCAGACTTTCCGGCCTGCAAAGCTGGCAATATCTGCTGTCAGGCATTTTGTGGGAAAAACTTGCCAACTCTGATCTACAGTCAATACGATTTTCCAAATTCACATAAAAAAATTACCCGTATTTTTAATGCTCTGGTAGCACTTTAGCTAGTAAGTAATTGCATTGGTTTGTGTGAGTAGCTGTGCTGTAGATGTCAAGAGTAAGACCTTACTGAGACCAAAACCTGAGCACCGCCTCCAGCTGTTGGAACCAGTAGGAGAAAAATGACAACTAGAGAAGGCCTTTGAGGCTCTGTCCTGACTAAAGTTACCACCCACAGAAAAGCATGAAGTAGAAAATTTATTTATTTATTTTTGCGGTACTGGGGATGGAACCCAGGGGCATTCTACCTCCGAGCTATACTCCCAGCTACTCCGAGCCCTATTTTTCATTTTGAAACAGGGTCTCACTAAGTTGCGGAGTGCCTCACTAAGTAGCTGAGGCTGGCCGCAAACCGGGATCTTCTGGTCTCAGCCTCCCAAATGCTGGGATTAAAAGTGTGCGTCACCATGCCCGGCTTTAGAATATTATTTAAACACATCCATATGATTGATGCGTGCACATCAGAAATTCAGAAAAATGATCCAAAGAATGGAAACAGTGATAAAAACTATAAAGTGTGAGTTTTAACATTTATTTTAAAGAGTTCTAAAACGAATCTAAAAGTCCTTTTGACTGACTGTCAATGCCCAATCAAGTAGAAAATTAAAGTATTTAACTGACTATTCATATCTAAATATCATCCTGACAAGATCCAGATAGACAAAGCAAAAGAATTTTTCCCCTTAAATTACCTAAATAACTCTATATTCTATTCTTTATATGTGGGCATATGGATTGCCATTTAAAATAAATTGCAAATTCTGTTTTTCCAAAATGTTACTGTAAAGTCTAGGCATTTATAGTTTTTGAAAATAGTTATTGTAACAGTAGTTTTACTTATACTATCTGCTACCAAATTATCTCACATTACCATCAACTGTGCTGCATTTAAAATATAAATTTCTTGAACAATTCCACAAATACTTGAAGCCTTAAAATTAAGGAACTAAAATAATCTCAAAATTCATACTTGGAATATAATACAACAATAGCAAGACTATCTTTAAAACAGCTGTACTAAGAGGCCTGAGAGAGGTCTATCTTTTTATCTCCATCTGCAGCAAAATGATAGAGATGGAACTTTGAAATTCACACATCTGTGGCAGCTCCCTCTCTCCCTCCTTTCCTTCTCCTTCTCCTTCTCCCTCTCCTTCTCCTTCTCCTTCTTCTTCTTCGGCATTGGGGATTGAGCCCAGGAGCTTCTACCTTTGAGCCACACTCCCATCCCTGTTTTATTTTCAAAGTTTGGAACAGGATCACTAAGTTACTAAAAGTCCTACTAAGTTGCTGTGGCTGGCCTCAAACCTGCAATCCTCCTGTCTTAGCCTCCCAAGTACTGGGATTACAGGCTAGCTTTATCATGACCAGTTGTTGCAGCCTATTTCTACCAATTATAGCTCTATACTCTTGAGCTGGGTTCATCTGCCCATTCTCAACTTAGAGTTCCTCATCCGAAAACTGAGGCATTGAATACCTCCTTCAAACAGTGGTCATGAAAATTAAATGAAGCCACACACAGTTACACCTCTGCACAGTGCCTGACACGTAGAGACTAAAAGCATAACACCTGTTCTAAGTATCATTTCTTGTTTGTCTAAACACAATTTCCTGAGAAGGGTGATTTTTAGCTTAGTCAATAGCTGGGCAATAAGAGGGCATTTCCAAGGGACTTGACTTAGCCCCGGGGGTATTTTTTAATTGTTCCTTTTTTCCATCTTCCTTATTGCCAGCCACTTCTGGGGATCATGGCACTTTCTAGACCACGTTGTGTGTAACTCTGTTAAGCAGGTATCTGCGTCTGTCACAAAGTAGATAATGTTCTGCACATCCATATTCTTCTGTTTGATTTAAAGGTCCTGTGCTCCAAACAAGGCTAAGCACAGTGCTGCGATTACAGAAAAGGTTCAATAAAGGCAACCATTAAACAGTAAGCAGGGAAAATAATAAAGAAAAACCCGCCAAGACAAAATATTCTTCTACTCACCAATTATTTATTGAACAGGCCTGAAACACTGAGAATATAGTTATTAAAAAGAGAGAGAGAAGCATCCATTTTCATGTAGATTACATGGCGTAGCTCTAAATGCTGGTGTTACAAATGAACCGTGCACACTCATTCAAATGAATACAAATTTTAAAAAATAGGTGTAGCAGATGTAAAATAACTATAACAGATTCCCATGTGGCCAGCACGAATGTAAACTGGTACAGTTGCTCTGGATACCTATGAGACTTTTTTTTTTTTTTTCAAAAAAGTAAACATACAAGCTGGGTGCAGTGGCCCATTCTTGTAATCCAGGTACTTGGGAATCAGAGACAGGAAGATCACAGGTTCTAGGCCTGCCTTAGCAACTTAGTAAGACCTTAAGCTAAAACTTAGCAAGGACCTGTATCAAAATAAAAAGAAATAAAAATAAAAAGGACTGGGGGTGTAGCTCAGAGGTAAAATGCCCCAGTGTTCAATCCCCTGTTCCGGAAGAAGGAAGGAAGGAAGGAAGGAAGGAAGGAAGGAAGGAAGGAAGGAAGGAAGGAAGGAAGGAAGGAAACACACAGCTAACATCAGACTTGGCCATTCTATTCCTACTTGCCTACAATAAATTACAATATGCTCATATAAAGAATTATACCAATGTTCGCAACAGCTCTGTTCATAATGGCTGCAAACTGGAGAACACCCAAATAAATATCAAAACATGACTGGATAAACAAAAATAATGTTGGAAGAATTAATTTCCTTGCGGCTGTGATTCCAAGGGCCTCAGCTCTGCGCTGCCTGTTGGCTGGAGGCCTTCGGCAGCTCTTGCCACGTGAGCGTGCTCAGCCTGGCAAAGCTCACTTCCATCAAGCCGGCAAGGAGACTGCAGGCTCCCATCTCCTACCATGCAGTCCTCTATCACGTGGTCCAGGGAAGTCAGACAACATAATCAAGAGAGTTATAGCTGTCCCATAACTTTCTATGTAATGCTTATTGGAGCAATGTAATTATATATCAGAGTGAGATTCAAAGCGATGCAAACATACATGCGTGCATCCCGTGGTATATTTCCCTCCATATACCTGCCCCTCCCGCCAGCTCCACCTTCCTCCCTCCCATTCATGTTAGTGAGATTGATACCGAAACCCTCTTGTATGGATGTGACCTTATTTGAGTGGTTCCCTTCTTCAGTCTTTGTTTTCCCCCTCCACACCTCTCGTCCGTCCTCTCCTCCCACTATCCTATTGGTCTCCCTCCTCATTTGACTGAAGTTCCGTTTGCTTCTTATTTTCGTTCTAGCTTCCACATGTGCGAGAAACTATACAATCCCTGACTTTCTGAGACTGGCTGATCTCATTTGGTATAATATTCTCTTGTTCCATCCACTTTTCTTGCAAATGACATAATTTTGTTCTTCTTTCTGGCTGAGCAAAATTCCATTGTGTGTATATACCACATTTTTGCAAAATATCAACAAGGATTAGACTAGGAATCTTCTTAATATATTTTTAATTATTAGTTGCCTTCTAATAATTTTTATTTAAGTAATTTGCAGAAATAACTAATATATGTAGACTATAGTGTACTATTTTTTCCTAATTTTATTAAGAATTTCAGTTAAGTGCTCAGAGATTTAAAAAAAATCTATAAAAGTCATTTGTTGATGGATGTCGAGGTTGGTTCCATAATTTGGCTATTGTGAATTGTGCTGCTACAAACATGAGTATGTGTGTATCACTACAGTATTCTAATGTCAGTTCTTTTGGAAAGATCCCCAGGGAGTGGTATGGGGGGTCGTATGGTGGTTTCATTGTAGTCTTTTGAGAAACCTCCACAGTGGTCTCCATAGTGGTTGTGCTAATTTACAATCTCACCATCAGTGTGTGGCCTCACATACTCAACAACATTTATTATTGTTTTTATTCTTGATGATTACCATTCTAATTGGAGTTAGATGGAATCTCAGGGTAGTTGGGATGTGCATTTCCCTGATTAAAAATGATGTTGAACATGTTTTCATATATTGGTTGAGCATTTGTATTTCTTCCTTTGAGAAGCATCCCATCACTTTTGATGTATTCTCTTGGTTCGAAGGATGTCCTGGGCCCCACCCCCATTTATAAGGAAGAGGTTTCTTCAAAGCATGAACTTCAGGCCATGGGGGACCCTGGGGGGGTCACCTTAGTATACACCCATACTACAACTACTTCCCAAGAAGAGAAAGAGCTAGAGTAAAATGAAAGTTTGAGAAGTGATAATTCCATATGTAAGTTTAGTTACTAAGCTCTCAGGCTATTTCTTTATATTAAACATACTTTCCAGTTTAGATATGTGAATATTTAAACACTTCCCTGGAGTCCTTCTTTTAAAATTTAAAATAGAAAATGTGAAAATGTGATTTTACAGTTTAGAAGGTACTATGATATAAATACTGGATGGGACAAGCAACTGAGATTTTATTTATTCTGGCCAGGTAAACTTAAAAATATCAGCATATTTCATAAAAAGAAAACCAAAAATATATGTGGCTCTAATGAACATGTATACTTTTTTCGAATTTGTATGTATGCTCTGTGATTTCTTAGATCAGGAACATTTTATAGACTTTTGTCTCTGAGCACTTAACTGAAATTCTCAATAAAATTAGGAAAAAATAGTATAGTATAGTCTATATAGAGAGGTCAATTGTTTTCTGTCATCAGTTACTTCTAAAAATTACTTAAATAAAAATATTAGAAGGAAACTAACAATTAAAAATATAATATAAGATATCCCAAGAAAGATTTGGAAGATCTAAGTTCTAGAGATCACTTCACTAAAGTTGAGGCTACTCGTGTAACATCTCCATGACTCAGTACCTTTTTTTTAAAATATAGACAATGAGAGTTCAGGGCCTAATAGGATAATAAATGAGCTAATTGAGGTAAAAATGCTTGTAAGCAATAATAAGCCATAGAAACCTTAGTCAGTGAATGGACTGCTAATAGTAGGAAGGAGTAGATCCTCTAACCCCAAACTAAGTGCCACTTCCAAGTAGAAGTGCACAATAGTCAGTGCACAATGCTGCAGCTGCTGCTGGCGCCAACATGACCCTGAGCAAAGTCTATGCTTGCACTGATTATCCAATGCTGCTGAGTTAACTCAGTTACTTCTTTAACAGAATATCTCAGCTGGCTTTGGTGGTTTTCTCCAGGAACTGGGGAATCTCTATAGCTTACACAATATAATTTGGCATGTAATTTACTTCCACTACTAAAATGTATCCAATATAAAAAAAAAAATTAGTAATCTAATGTTCAATACCATCCTTTTCCTCTCCTGGAGAATTACCATAAGGACAAAAATCACATCTCTTTAAAAAATCTGCATTGTTATAAATGAAACGACGCTTGCTCCAGTGAGCAGCTCTGCTGAGTTTTGACATAGTCAATCACCCTCATTATTTACTAAGAGCCCCTCCACGTAGGGTGCAACCATGCTACATGCATCAGATGCCAAGCAACGTGTTTATTGCTTCACAATTTCCACTTACCAAACTGTTCCTAACCCACGAGTGCCTTCAATTATGTTACTAAGTGTTGACAGCTCTGCTGTAGGCGCATCACAGTGATAGCAGCATGTAAGTGACAGTGATGCTTTTCTTGTCCTAAGTCATTGAATTTAAACAATGGAGACAAATAAGACTTACAGATACAGTGAGCCACTTTTATGTTCTCTTAACAGACTTAATTGAAGAGAACCATATGATTATCTTCATCTGCTCAGGTTCTCTCTACTAAAAATAATCTGGCTCTTGCAGGCAGGGAAATTGGAGCAGCTCAGATTAGAGGCAGTTTTAGGCAGCATCACGCTCCTAACCATTGAGATGGTAGCTCTCATTTTAATTCAGGGCATGTAAATCTATCTGAATAACATTTACTATCGTGTAAACCTTCACACTTATCTCAGCTGGCTTTATATCTTGATAATTATGACTGGGACTGGACTCCGCTTATTAAATGAGATAAGAAGTTTATTAGATTTCTGGTGAATGCCAAGATACCATCACCACCATATAAACATTATTATTTAGTTCGCAAAACTTTATGAAGAACACATCACATCTGGTGCGAACTATATTATTCTATATTATTCCAGCTCAAAGAGTTGAAGTTAAAGCTTAACTCAATCAGCTATTTCCAACCCCCCCTCCAAGAAAAGTAAAAGGGAGAAATAATGCATGACATGGTTAAGACTATCCAGAGATCATATTTTATTTAAATTTTCTGTTGCTTCAATATAAGCTTCTGCCCATGGATATGTAGAAATCTGATGTCACTGTCTTGACCACTGGATAGAAGCCAGACATTTTGCAGTGGTATAGGTGATAAATTCTTGCAGGACTTATATGGACAACTGGCCAGGCCAGGAATTAGAGACTGTTAAGGATAATTTTTCAAAGAACCAAAAAGGCAATGGAGTGAGATGAATCCATTCAAGCAGGCATTAAAGGCATATGCAATGAGCAGGCTTTGGTCAGTTTATTTCAATGTAGTGTATTTATGAGGCACTTTTAGCCCCATGTTTTCAATGGACTGAAAACACATGGGCAGGGGCTTGTATTCTTGCCCTTTTCTGCATGGGTCTGGTAGGTCTGAAAAGAATAAGGCCTTCTGAATCAAAATAAGGAAGAAAAAAGTGACTCTTGGCTAAAGGAAGAGTAAGTTTGATCTGGGAAGGTATGTTGGCAAAGAATCCTTTTTAGCAGGGAATGTTTGTGCTAGCCTATAAATTTTCCTCTGAGCTTTTTCATCAAGGCATTTACTCGCCCTTCTCTCTTTCTCCCTCTCTTCTGTCTTTGTTCCTTGTCTTTATCTACCCCCAATACCACTTATAATCAAGGTCCAATTACCTCTAAAAACTACTCTGAGCCAGGCATGGTGGTGCACACTTGTTATCACAGTTCTTGAGAGACCGAAACAGGAGGACCACATGTTCATGGCCAATCTTAGCTACTTAGTGAGGCCCTCTGCAACTTAGTGAAACCCTGTTTCAAAATGAAGAATAAAAAATTGGGCTAGGGGTGTAGCCTGGAGGTAGAATGCCCCTGAGTTCAATCCCTAGTACTGCAAAACAAAAAACAAAAATACTCTGGCCTATTTATTTATGTCCTAGATAGAAGGAAGAGAAAAGCATTAATTCTGGATTAAAATGAATTAAATTTAAGATGGATGTGGTGGCACACACTTGTAATCCCAGTGTTTGGGTGGCTGAGACAGGAGAAGTGCAGGTTCAAGGCCAGTCTCATCGAGGCCCTCAACAACAAAGTGAGTTTCTATTTCAAAAAATAAGCCGGGCGTGAAGGCGCACGCTTGTAATCCCAGCATTCGGGAGGCTGAGACCAGAGGATCCAGGTTCGCGGCCAGCCTCAGCTACCTAGTGAGGCACTCCGCAACTTAGTGAGACTCGGTTTCAAAATAAAGAATAAAAAATAGGGCTGGGGGTATAGCTCAGAGGTAGAATGCCCCTGAGTTCAATCTCCAGTACCACAAATAAATAAATAAATAAATAAATAAATAAATAAATAAATAAATAAATAAAATAGAGCTGGGGATATAGCTCAGAGGTAGAACACCCCTGGGTTCAATCCCTAATACACACACACATACACACACACACACACACACACACACACACACACACACACACACAACCCAAGTTAAATTTAAAGCAAATTACATTTGTAGTTTACATTTGTAGTTATATGAGCTTCCTCAGGACTTAGGCTGGTTGAAATTCATATCAGAAACATGTTGAGTTTCCCACACCTTTCTGTAAGAATTTCTTTAAGTTGTTTTTTTTTATCATTCATCTTCTCTTGTGGCTCAATATTCTTGACCTAATAAAACCAACTTCCTTAATTTTTTCTTACCTTCTATATCTCTTTCATCAAATAAAGTAGAAAAGATTGTTACTGAAAACAAATAAGCTCTCACTTATGAATCATTATCATTCTTAACTTTTTGAAGTATAAATACTTTTGGAGGAACAATTTGCTCCCCCCCCATTCCTATCTTTGCTCAGAAAAATGTAGCTCCCTCTTCTTCTGTATCCTTTCCCCCAGCTCATCCATGCAGTTGTCCAGGATCTCTGTGACCAGGTGCACAATTTCATCCAGTGAGAAATGAGTGGACAGATGACGGTGTCCACAAGGATGCTCTGACCTTCTCAGAGATACAGCAAGTGTTGATGCCTGTTGGTCCACCATCCATGTTCCTATTGCTTCAAAACTCTGACAAGGCAAGGATGCAATTAATCCAGAACACAAAGCCTCAAGAACAATAGGAACTGTTGCCCATGAACATAGGTGTGGCTAAGAGCAGCCATGAGCTCTGCATACGAGGCCCCCACACATGGTTCTTTGGTTTGGGGCGTCATCATGGCTCATCTCAACCACTGGTGTGGATAGTAGCCTAGAGTGCTGCTTTGGAAAGCAAATCCTTTCCACTAAGTTCTGCCAAGCCTCTTCCTGTTCCTGTACCCAGCATACCAAACTCCCCCTGTCAGGACAGCACCACAGTATTTCCATAGCCCCACCTGGGTTAGCAAGATATTGTCCTCAGCTTTCTGATGGAGTGAAATTAATGTAAGTAAAAGAGAAGCACCTGGAGAAGGTCCCTTTAAATAAGTTATGATTATTAGCTAAGCATTCTTTCAAAATAACCTGCCCTACCTCTCTATCTACTAATTATTCCATAAATGATTGATTTTTGAAACAAAACTGAAGAATCTAGGATGGTTTATGATAAGGAATTGAAATAAGAACATATTATAAAATTATTTTTTTCTTTGTTGATATTTCACCAGAAAGAAATGATAAATGTTTGAGCAGATGAATATGCTGATTATCCTGATTTGATCATTACACAATGTGTACACGTATCAGAACATTACATTTATACCCCACAAATATTTGCTTTTTATTCAGGAGCCCAAGTATGAAACCTGAAATCTAATATCTCAGATACTTTTGGGTTTTAAATTTTAACTATGCAAATTAGTTCCATTAGACAGCATATTGATATCAGTTAATAGATTGAGGGTTTTGGGTTCCTGAAATTCAACATTCCTTCCCCAATTGTTTTGCAGTTTTAATTTCTCATGATCTCAGTGCATAGAACAATTTGTTCAATTGCATTCCATAGCTTAAAACTCCTGATTATGCTTCTTGAAACCAGTCTTTTGGCAAAGGCATGCTCATTCTTGATTTTGATGCATTCCACTTTAAAAAATTTATTCATGGAAGTAATTGTGACATTATTCAGGAATTGAAAGACAAAGAAAAGCACAGCATGTTTCTTGCTCAAAATTATGCTCTGATTTATGAAAATCTTTTCTCAAAACCATGTTAACTTATAGCTAATTCAGATCACATCTGCCATTGTTTTACCCGAGACCAAGAAAACAAGGATATTTCCTTTGGAACTTAGTGTCATACTTTTCCAAGTTTTATAATGAAGCCTCTTTTCTAGACAACATTGCAGGGTCTCCCTTGACTCCCTTCTACTCGAAATGAATAATCAAAGCAGAACTATCTTGGGCACTCATCATGGCAACTACAAATACTACGATAGAAATAAATATTTTTTTATGGTCCATAAACTTATAAAAGGATTTCTATTTTTTGCTGGTATGAGTAAGATAGAGAAGTTACAACTGTGAGCCATTAAAAGTCAGCTTAGTATTATTATGCAAGTTTCCAAAATCATACTTCAAAACAGATTAGGGAAAGATCTGATTTGATAGACTCTTAATCCAACCCTTCTTTATCTTCACACAAAATTCGAAAGCCTGATGTGGCTCAACCTTTCTTTTGAAGCCCGTCAGAGGCTGGCATGCTGGGAACCCCCAGATGTGACAGCTGATGGCCTGACAGTCATGAAGGGTGGAGAAAAGTTAAGATAAAATTCCCAGAGCTCAGCACTCGGGCTTTTGCAGAGTTGGAAATATCTGTTCACAGCTCAGTAATCTCGGACAGCATCATTTTATCAGAACAAGGTCATGAAGAAGGTACAAGGGCACATGAGTTTGTAGTCTAAGGTCTCCAGGAAATGGAAATCTGGTTGGAAAAGCAAGAATGATATTTAGGAGCCAAGAGGAACACTGTAGGACAAAAGAGGCAATTTTCTGTTTTCCAACCCAAAATATTCACCAAATCTCCAAGTACTGTGTGCGCATATGCCACCATCACTACAGACTACATTATGATGTAGACTATAATGCACCAATACAAGTATAAAAACAAAAAATAAATATTTGTTGTTGTAAATTGGCAAATCCCGGTCCTCTTTCCTAGACCTGAAGCCAGAACCTTATTTTGAGGTCTCAGTCTCCTCTGGATGACAGTAACATCTTGTTAGCTAGTTCTCTGCTCTCCTTTGCACTTAGTGGATTTGCATGGCTGCAGAGGAATAATTCCAAAGAGAAATGTTTTATACCCATCTCTTGCTTAAATCCCCCTAGAGGCTGCACCCCATCTTCGGGAGAGGTAGGGCTCCTTTTGCAAACATGGCCCACTAAGTCCTTTTTTACCTTCCCTTTCTTACCAGCTTTCTCCCATTTTTCAGCCCATTCTCTTGCTATCCTTTCCATATAAACCTGCAGGCATACTTACAAGGACACAGAATAATGCATTCTTTTTCGTCTTTCTGAAACTTTTCTCTGCATAGGGAATCCTTTGACTTTCTAGTGTCTTTCAGTTAGGAGGTCGTGGAAAATGTTAGCGTTCATGCTAAGTGTTTATAGGACCAGTGTGACACTGCATTGGAATTTGGCTCAGTGGAAAACAAATTCTCATCTTTCTTTATCAGACATCCCTCAGTCTCTCTCTGCTCCTGCCTATTGTGCGCACATAAATCTTACCATCCAGGTTGTCACCCTTTGCATTGCTGCTTGAAATTTCCTGGCAACTGCATTCCCTTAGGATTCTTCCCCAGCTGTCGAGAGGCTGATGGAATAAAAGTTTCTCTGCCTCAAATGAAGATCCAGAATAATGGCTGCCATGTGCTTATTAGAATCTAGTGAATCGAGTTGATTTCCAAGAGGGAACACAATAGAAAAGTATCAAATTTCGAATAAGAGTACCTGAATTCAAGACTTATTACTTCGCCTACTAACTTGTACCCTTGGGCAAGTCATTTAAATTCTGCAATTTAAATGTTTCTCAAGCTTCTCTATATATAAAATAAGAATTGATAGTGTGTTTGAGAATAAAGCAAATAAACAAAATATATGAAAAGTGCTTTTCTTCCATTAAAACACAATGCATAATTAATTATTTTTCTTTGCATTAAACCATACCGTAACAATTTTGTACAAAAATATATATTATTAAAAGCTGGGTGTGGTGGTGCATGCCTATAATCTCAGTACTTGGGAGACTAAGACAGGAGGATTGCAGGTTTGAAGACAGCCTTAGTAATTTATCAAAACTCTCAGCAACCTAGTGAGACGCTGATTCAAAATAAAAAAATAAATAAATAAATAAAAAGGATTGGGGAAATAGCTCAGAAGTCAAATGCTCCTGAGTTCAATCCCCAGTACAAAAACCAAACTGCATTATTAAAGTAGCATGCACAGTGCTTTATACTGCAATTAGAAGATTTTTTTATTCATTGTGATAATTACATATTGAGACAAAATTGAAAATTATACAAATGTATATGTGCATATCACTTGGTGAAGTTTTTCCTCTTCAAAAAAGAAGTAATAATTCTTTTCAGACCATAAACTATATGCATCTTCTTGTCCTAGCAATGGAACACCAAAATCCCCTTCCACAGATCTAATTTGCCTTTTTAGGAATTAAAAATAGTCACAATCTACCTATCATTATAATAATGACTCCAGAGACCTTTTGATAACAAAACAAAACACAAGGCCATTAATTCTCTTTTACCTTAGGAACTACTAAGGAGATTCAGACATATCTACTAAAAACACCTGAAACACATATATGTAATCTGTATATGAATTGATATAATCTTAAATATAGAGAAGCTGCTAGTTCTTCCAAAACTTTTGTTTGTCTAGAAATTCTAAAATGTTCATTGTAATTGGAAAAATTTTAACTAAAATCATGTGTAAAATACACATAAATTCTAAAAAAACATGATTATGAAACCCATTTCATTTTTCATAGAGATGAATGGCATTAAGTGCATTCTATTCATATTATCTAAAACATTTGAATGACAAGGTCAAATTTTCTCTTTCCAAATTTACAATATAATCTTCTATGCTCTCATGTCAACTCATGGAGTCTCTTTAAGTTAAACTGAAGTCTGCTCTTTGTACCCAGTCATGTTCTGGAAAGCAGCTACATGTATCGGTCTCTGTAGAGCACGTCGGGACAGAAGCTGTATTTGGGGTTCAGAACAAGATCAAGGATTCAGATTGCTGCTTTCTTCCAAGTATGCTATGAGAAATAGTTTCCTTAAGAGTAGAATTTCTTCAAATTGTGGTCATTGTAGAGAGTTATGAATCTGAAGTGACCACACAGGTACCAAAAGACTTGCCATCATATTTTGGTATTATTGCTTACTATTATTTGGATATTAAGAACAGAACTTTTGTGAATGTTCAAAAATGATAATAGATATATTTATTAATGAAATGGGACAATGGTGTTAACCTGTTACCGTAGCTATGTAGATAACTTGAAATATCCCTGGGTTGCTTATGTTTTAAAAATGTAATTTATATTAGTCCTATATTTACTGAAAGTATATGTTAATTAATATTACTGTATTCTGTGTTGTTAAATAGTGTTTGTACTCTAGTTATAGGCAGAATATTAAAAAAATCATGCCAAGTTCACTTAGAAGGCAAAAGACAGTTACTCAATGATATTATATAAGTGTACCCTTGGGACAAAATAGTCATATCTTTAAACTATCAGACAGACAGGAATTACTACTGGTAACCTGAACACTCTTCTTATTTATTTATGTATTTATTGCGGTACTAGGGATTGAACTCAGGGGCATTCTACCTCCGAGCTATACCCCCAGCCCTATTTTTTATTCTTTATTTTGAAACCGAGTCTCACCAAGTTGCAGAGTGCCTCACTAGGTAGCTGAGGCTGGCAGCGAACCCGCATCCTCTGGTCTCAGCCTCCTGAATGCTGGGATTACAAGCGTGCACCACCACGCCCAGCTTACCTGAACTCTTCTTAATGTGACGGTTTCCTAAATATGATTAAAACCAAAACTGTAGAGTAACACATTACTCTGTCATCACTCATTGCTACATTACTACGTATGAGTTGACCAGTTTCTTAACATACACACAGTCTTCACATAGTGGGACTGTAGAAATAGGGGGAAAATGTCTTGGGGGACAAATCACAATGGCACAGGGGAGAGAGGATTTAGAAGGGTATGACGACCATGGAGTTTTTAAGTGTAAAAGGGGAGAAGAAGAAGGAATTTTAGATAAGAGTACCCTCATTACAATACCCAAGGCAAACCTACAAAAAGACATTGCAGTAATTCTAGGTTAAATCTTTCTATATTGTATAAATGGAGACTGAGGATAAGGGATTGGTAAAAAAAATAATAGTGCTGAAACTAAAGGGATGCAAATATTATAGATTTTCTGATCCTAAGAGTATTACCGATATATTAATGTATATAATTTTTAGTCTTCTATCTATATATGATTTCAAATAAGCAATACACATTCAGTCATGCAAACATTCATCACAAATCTACAATTTGTTGAACTTTGTGTTTATTGCTAGAGATGAGAGAATAAGAGTCAACACCATACTCAAATGTTCCAAAATCTAGTGGAGACATAAAGATGCCAAGTACTTGACAGAGGAAAATGTATAGTAAACTGAGGGAATTCATTTAGTGGGTAAACCAATTATAATTTTGTTTTGAACTTAAATTAGCATTATGAACAAAATGGGTGTGAAACATCCTTACCAATTGGGTGATTAAGGAGTTAAATATTATCTGTTAATTTTCTGTGTGTGTGTTTTGGGGTATTGAACTCAGAGGCATTATACCTTTGAGCTATATCCCCAGCTTTATTTTTATTTTTATTTTAAAAAAGGGTCTCACTAAGTTGCTGAGAGTCTTAAGTTGTTGAGGCTGTCCTCAAACCTGAGATCCTCCTGCCTCAGCCTCCCCAGTACTGGGATTACAGATGTGTACCACCACACCCAGCTTGTAGAGATATTTTCAACTTACACTAGTTAAAACAAAACTAGTCCAACAAAATAAGCATTCATATGGGTTACATCTTTAAAAATCAGTCACATGGTTTAACAAATGGCTGAGGCAAACTACATCATTTTACTGCTCTCACCTCTGCCTACCTTAGTCTAAGAGGATTTTGTAACAGAATTTTACCTCTTATAATTTAGCAATGAAAGGTACAAAAATATCTAAAAGCAATTCAGTTTTCAGAATTGAGAGGTTTCACTGTTAAATAAAAGTGACTGGTGGAAAACAACATAAGGCAATGAAAATTGCTTAACGTCCCATAACAGCTCCTGTGAGAGAGAATCACCACCCCACTCTCTCCATCTAATTAGTCCTCTTCTCCATGCTGCCTTGTCAAGGTTTTAGGAATTTCTCCACTGAACTCTGTTATTTTGAGAATTTTAGTGTTGGCAAAATAAAGAGCGAATGAACTCACAACTAATAGATGCCATTTTCTTTCAATAGAAATGATACTCTTTCATCATGCTACTCTTTAGGGAGTCTTCTTTCCAATATTTACAACAAGGATGCCCCAGCTGGCTCTCAACGATCTTAAAATTTCAATGGTGGTACATGCCTGTAATTCCAGTATTTGGGAGGCTGAGACAGGAGGGTTGCAGAGTAGAGGCCAGCCTCAGCAACATAGTGAGACCCTGTTTCAAAATAAAAAGGGTTGGGGGAATGTAGCTCACAGGTAGAATATCCCTGAGTTCAGTACTCAGTATTTCCCTCAAAGAAAATCTTAATGAGTTCCTAATTAGCTGGGGTATCTCTAAAAACTGGGGTTTCTGAGTGCATGAGTGGGCTCCTTGTGATTCTAGACCTAGCTATTTTAAAAGTCTAAGTATAGAAGTAAAAGAGTAAATAAACAGGAGGTTATTTCAGAGTACAGAAATCTCTGAGGCAGCACCTTTTGCACCAATGGAGAGGAATGAAGAGAAAGTGAGGGGTGAGCAGAATGATTAGCTATCACCATAGCACCAATGTCAGCACTACAAAGCACAGTCTTTAAAATATGTTAAGGTTTTTTTCTATATTTATCAATAGATAAAACCATGGCCAACCTAAATAAGAACTGAGGATTAAGACTAAATCCTTGGACAAAGATCTTTATCGCAGGGATGTGCGTGTTAGAGGAGAGTGTGCAGAAGTGGCTGGGAAGGACACCTTTGCAGACACGTCCAGGGCAATGTCAGCCACTCTGAGAACCCTTCTTCTCAGTAGCATTTCTCTCGAACTTAACTACTTTATCAACCATGCATTGCTTGTAGGAAATATGTCGCTCCTGTCAGAACCTAAGCTCCTAGAGAGAACACATTTCTCTTAATTTCAGTGGCTGATCCACTGTCATGCATAAAACAATCACATAATTTGTATTTTTAATAAAATGGATATAAACCAGAGAATATTTAAGAGAAATCTAAGACTAAATGGAGATAAAAACATGAAAATGCCAATAAAGTATCATGAACTATAGAAAGCAAGTCATGTGCCATAAAGATTCCTGATTACAACTTTACCTGACTGGTCATTTCCTTTAGGAATCACCTTTTCTAATATCCCAGAGATGCTGGTGCTCACAGCACCTCTGATGTGGGCTAGGGAAATGCAAATACATCCACAAACCAGAATCAATTTTGTCTTTGCTTTGTGCATTAGTATAAATTCCACTTTTTTTTCCACATATGGCTGGATTCTCATATTCCATACACTAGAAAGTGCTTCAAATGGAAATACCTCTGTTTGTAATATAATGACTAAAATTATATAAGGTGTCAATGTAGATAGTAATATCTGAAACTTTCCTAAAAGGCAATTTTAATAACAAAGATGAGTTAAGGATGCTCTTAAGACAAAGGCAGCTGAAAGAGAAATCAAGTATGCATTTGAAATTTATTAAGATAGGTTTAGAGATGCTACAGTTTGAGGTTTTATTTTTTGTTTAATTCTGGCTTAGAAGTGAGGACTTACTCTGCACCAGGCAATGTGGCTCATTATTGAGCAAAGCACAGTTTCTACCTCACGGTGCTTAGAGACTGTAACTTAAACCATGCTATGGTGAGATATAGAATGTCCCCTGAAGAGTGCATGTATTAACTGTTCAGAGTTGATATAATTAAGTCTTGAGGGTTGAATCTCAACACTCATTACAATGGTGAGATGGACTTCATGGGTGGCAACCTAGGCAGATGAGGTACAGGCTAGAGAAGGTGGGTCCCTGGGGATGTGGTGTTAGGGACTGTGCTATTGTCTTTGAACCCCCTTGCTTGTTTGTTTGCATTCTCTTGTTTCTGGCCTCCATGATGTGAGAGCAGAGCCCTTGCTCTCTCCCTCTCTCTACTACTCATCACCATTAACTAAGCTCTGCAGACCTGGCCTGACATGGACTGATCTCTAAAATCTCCAAAAACTGTGAGCAAATAAATTTTCCTTCCTCTAAGTTATGTGGCCAGTTGTCTTGGACTGCAGCACTGAGAATATTGACTAAGCCAGATCACAATAATGCAAGTAGAGAGAGCATGCTATTAGCTTTCCTGCTTCCTCTAAACAAAGCTCTAATGATCCTCTGAGTTGATGAAGAGGGATTAGAATACAGAGGTGGAGCTGGGCATGGTGGTGCATGCTTGTAATCCCAGCATTTGGGAGGCTAAGACCAGAGGATCTGGGTTCACAGCCAGCCTCAGCTACCTAGTGAGGCACTCCACAACTTAGTGAGACCCTGTTTCAAAATAAAGAATAAAAAATAAGGCTGGGGGTATAGCTCAGAGGTAGAATAGAATGCCCCTGAGTTTAATTGGCAGTACCATACACACACACAGACACACACACACACAAAGAATACAGAGGTGGAAGGAACAGCAAAACTGGGGATGCAATCCAGTTCTGGTTCAAATCCTTTACCTGTTCCACATTAACAGAGGCTCTTAGAGAGTTCAAAATATCAGACACATTCTCATGATTCAGAAGGAAATTGGGCAAAGGGGAAAAAAAAGTGGCTACAGACTAAGTTAGATGTGAATCCTAATTATAATTAAATAATGTAAATATGCCAGAAAGTTTCTGAGGATGAGGATGACAAGGGCACCAGGTATGGGATCCATCAATGTTCCATGACTTCAGTCTTTCAGAAGGCACTAAAGTAATGGAAAGCTAGAAAAAGCTTGTTTTTATCAATTATTAGAAAATTGCAAACTAATAATATATGACTAGCAAAGTTAATTGGCTATTTTATCAATTTTACAAACTACTTGTCACACTTCTATAATACTTAAGAGAATTGCATTCATGAGGAAAATTGTATTGCCTTATTAAAAATGTGTGTTTATTTAGGAAATACACAAAGAGATTAAAATCTGGATGTAGTTAATTCATTTGTAAGAGCACATAAGATTTTCCAATTAATAGATAGCCTGGATGAAAAGAAAGACACGAATTACCAGTACTCACACAAGAAGACATAAAATTTGAACAAATGTATAATAATTGAAAACATTTAATTAGTAATTTTAAAACTCTGAAGAAGAAAAATCTAAGTCATGGATATTCACTGGTAAACCCAACCAAATAGTGACTTGATTTCAACATGATTTGATGGCAAAAAATAAGTTGCTAAATAAATGGCGTATGTAAAAGATTAAAGTTGAATTCCTTCTTTGCACTATATGCATCAACTGATGATTACATAAACAAGCCTCAGGACATTCACACAATGACATGCTATTGGGCAGTAAAAAGGAATAAAATACAGTGTACTCCAAACACGGATGAACCTTGACACATGGCTAAGTGAAAGAAGTCAGACACAAAAGACCACATATTATATGTTTCTCTTTATAGGAAGTGTATGAAATACACAAATCCGGAAAGAGAGTAAGTGGATTAGTGGCAGCCAGGGAGTGAGGGGAGGAGGAAGCGTGGGGGGAAGGAGAAGTGAATGCTAATGAGCACAGGTTTTCTTTTGGGGGCAATCAAAGTATTCCAAAATTGGATGGTGTTGACAATTTCACAACTATGTGAATACAGTGTAAACTATTGAACCGTACATTTTAAAATGGTAAATTTAATGTTAGGTAAATTGTGTCAATAAAACCATCCCTTTTGAAAGGGAGATAATGTAATGGTTTCTTAAATTCCATAGGCTAATCTAAAAAATGCTGAAGAACTGCTCAAAGTGTGATTGTGTGAACAAGTTTTATGTGTCTATGTGTGTAAGAATTTCTTCCTAGAATGGTCACATTAGGCTTTGGGTAATTTCTATACTTTGTTACTACTTTCTCAATAAAAACCAACAGTAGATTTATATTTTAGCCACAGCTAACATTTAGTTTGCCAGTTGAAATTTATTTCTGGGAAAAAATTGTTTACATTTTACTTCAAAATATTTGTTAGTTAAATATCACACACATAAAACTTGTTCACACAATCACACTTTGGGCTTCAGCATTTTTACATTAGCTTGTGGAATTTAAGAAATCATTACCTTATCTGCCTTTCAAAAATGATGATTTTACTGACATAATTTACCTAACATTAAACTTACCATTTTAAACTGTACAGTTCAATACTTTCTATACTTTGTTACTATATTCTTAATAAAAACCAATAGTAGGTTTATATTTTAACCACAACTAACATTTAATTTGCCAGTTGGAATTTATTTCTGGGAAAAAATTGTTTACATTTTACTTCAAAATATTAGTTAATTAAATATCACTAGAAGACAGTATTCTATAGCTATAGTCTCATAGGTCCAAACTCAATAACCACTGTTTTCCTAGTGCAAAAATTGGGACCAGAATTCAAAGTAAATACCTTAGGCAATAATATTATTGAGGAGGCAATTGTCTACATTTACTTATTTGTGCTTATATATTATCCATTGAACAAAAATAGAAAAGCCATATTTTCTCTTAATTTTCTTTTCCTACAATCTAGTTGTCTGCATTCTGGTCAATTCTGAAAACAGGACATTAAAAAAGACCTATCTACATGATCATAACCTACATTTCTGAATGTCTCATTGAAAGAGATTAAGATGTTATGTAAGAGACATGATCAGTTTACAATGATACGGGACAGTGTTTGCAACACCATGTGAAATCAGAAAGATAGGACATGGCTGAAACTGACATTTCCTTCCAGAGTAACAAAATTGTCCATGTGCTTTTCTTTTGTGCTCAAGGTTTGAAAAATGCTAGTCCCAAGATTTATGGTATTTGATGACTCATAATGAAGTTGAAAAGGTAAGTGCCATGGTCTTGGTCCTTTTGACAGTTCATGCCACATAGGTGTGCCCCTTATTACTTTCTAGATGCTTAAACTTGCAATTATAACACATGATTCTTAATTAAGTAATCATGTGACTTCTTTTGATAACTCTCCTAGCACCTCTTGAAATGTCATTCATAATATATATCTATCTTGTTAAAATATTATGACACTCTGGATTTATTTATTTTGTTATATTTTCTTTCTATATATGTCACATTATTGTTATGTGATTATAGTTTTTTTAAGCTATAAGATGAATCATGATCCACCTGTTTTGTAGTTACATGACATTAAAACAAATGTGCTTTCATAATTAAAGGGTACATTTTAATAATAAAAATAAAAGCATAAGTTAATGCTATTTACATCATATACCTGCTTAGAACAACACAAAAATGAGAAGAAAAATGGGAGCAGTTTGGAAGATTTTACTAATCTTCCCTCACTTAGTTTATGAAGGCTTTTGAACACTAAAGCTAAGATTTATCAAAATCATCAGACTATGACATCACATTACTGAGCGGAATTACTAAGTGTAGACAGTGAATATGCCCAGAGCGGGGATCCTAATGACTGATCTATCAAGAATCCTCGGAGATGATTATTCCACAACTTTGCCATTAAAATGAACATCACAAAGAAAGTTCATTGCACTTTGAACTCCCTGCAGGCATGGCTAATCCTCTGCTTTTCTAAAAGTATCCAGGTCAACTAGGCAAGGTATTCACCTTAATTGAAAGTACAGAATCCAGGTACATCTGAATCTTTCCCTCCAACAGCTAGGTGTTATGTTTTATTGAATTTGGAGATGGAAAAAACCCCATGTAATTTTACCTATTAACAGTTTAAGTAATAAATTTTGTTTTAATGACAAAACATCATTTACAATTAAGTTGCCATCCTATAAGTCCACTGTCAATCTATTAATTGCATGCACTATTATTTTGGTCTTATGAGACTATGGAGTAAATAAATATACATATATTGGTCATACACAATATATTTGAAAGATAGAGTTTTAGAAAATAGAGAAATGCAAACAAAAAATACAGTATCATCATCTTTGCGGCTTTAATGTCCTAATCACTTTTATTTCTGATATTTTTAGGTGATATATACATGCAAATTATTCATAAAATTACCTCAAAGACTCTAAGTTCATGGGCCTTTCAAACATTTTTTCTAGTTATCTGTTTAAAAATAAACTTATGGATGCTAGTGAGGGGGAGAGTTATAACAAATATCCATCGTACAGGGTTGAATTCACTGTGCACACTGTGGGAAGATCCGTGATATTGCGAATGTTTATCTCCTGCTCAGCTCCCAGAGCCAAACTCCATCAGGAGACACTGGACCTGCTTTCACAACTTGAACCAAAAGGTTTGCAATCCTGCATTCCAGCTAATTCGGTTGCTTCTTATTCCAGTTGGATTTAAACTCTTATCTCTGGACACCAGGCCTAGAGATAGGGCCTATCACAGGAGGCCCCCATTCCCAGAGAACACTCAACTCCATGACTCAAGTGAGATTAAATGCTTCCAGATAACCTAAATAAACGGTTCATAACTTGTTCCTGTCACTCCTGCTAATGCCTTTGTACCGTGAAAGAGACTAGCAAAGGTGTAAATAAATATCTTCAAATTATAAGCTGCAGTTCCTCTCCCTCACTTCTATCAATAACTCCAGCCTCTCACTCCTTGTGGAGGACAAGAAACTCAGAAGCAGCAGTTTCTAAATATTCTTCCCAAGTATTAATGAACCAGTTTTCACTATGAGTTTCTCTTTTCCATCTTACAGTAAAATCCTCTCACCTTCTCTGTGCACTCTCTTTCTCTAAGATACCATAGTTAGAACGACACAGATCAAATGATGTAATTTAACTCATTATCATAGAGCAAGCACATCTCACTTCTAAACAGGTGTGGAATGTATGACTCTCGTCCTTCCCAAAACACTCATGGACGTTCTGTACCTATGTGAGAACACCGATACCAATCTCATTATCAATCACGGGAAAGAGAGGGGTGGGGACGTGGGGGAGGGGGCTCACTAACTGCCTTGCCCATGTATGTCACTATCACTTGAACTTACATTATGGCATGAGACTGTAAGACTGTAAGGCACCAATAAAAGTATAAGAAATATAAACTGAAGAGCACACAAACATACAATGATAAATATGACCTGCGAAACACCTCGGGCATTAGTTTCAAATCCCTTAATGACTTGACTGTGCAGCCCTGTTTCTCACAGGGCAGAGGTTTCCTCTAGAGGAGAGAAAATGTCAGAAGCTTTCTTGTTTCCCCTGCTCTTCACTGAGTGTTGGCATATGGAAGGTTCTTAGTGTTTAGTGACTAGATGCAAGGATTGACTGGTGAATGAATACACTAAAGAAAAAAAAAAATCCTTGTTGCTATCTACTGTGCTCTGTGCAGAATGAGTCAGGAGACAAGCTACCTTGGGAAAAGAGCCCTAGAAGACGTGAGAACAAGGCCCACAACACTCACTTTTATACATTATTTCAGATGATCAAGTGACTTCCACATGTATTTTATCTCCTCTAACTGACCTGTAACTACTTCACGGGCAGACCGGGGTTTTGCTCATTGTAAATGGTGTCGATGTATTGATTAGACCATTGCTTTCTATTCTGTCCAGGGATATTCTTACTGTGTTCTGGTGGGTCAGAAGCCAAACCAAGGGCAACCTCACTTGAATCTACAAACGGATTAGCTACTGAGAATACATATAGAGACCAAAGGCGTCTTGATAATGTCCAGAGAAAAACTAACTGAACTAACTTAGGAGAGAAATTTTAATCTTTTAAATGTAGTGGGAAGCTTCCTATTCAAAGAACTATTATGAAGTCTTTTAACTTGTATAAGTCCCAACTTTTTATTTATAAATATGTGTATTTACTTAAATACTATTTACAGAGAGCATATATTTAGGTATCTAAATATACCTAACTGTGCATATATTTAGGTATCTGTGGAATCTTCATCCTAGCAGAGGCAACTGGAATGTGGTCATGGTAATGATTAATAACAAATGATGGTATCTGATAATGATGACTAAAATAGTGATATTTTATAGTAAAAAAATTAAACAAGATTAGATAGGTAGGTATACAGATGATAAGTGATAGGTAGATGAATTATAGATAAATACAACCTAGATAGATGGATAGGTGATAGATAGGTAAGTAGATGGGAACTGGGTAGATAGATAAACACAGTGAACAAAATCAGAGGGGACTGACTATGGCTGTAGGAGCTGGTCGGATACATTCTTTTATAGACGGTCATTAGGGAATTTGTCCTTACAATAACTGCAAGGGTAGATGTATATGATCAATGAATACTGTATGTATGTAGAGAAATATTACAGTGAATCCCATAAGTACATAACATTAATGTATCAACAAAAATATACTTTAAAATATAAAAATACTGCCAATGAATTACACTTCTATAAACTTGTAATTTTTAGAATTAGGTCTGATCAAGAGTTTAAAATAAATAGGGTCTGGCCTCAAACCCGTCATTGCAGAGATTAACTAATCCCCATGGTAACCACTACACCTTTCCAACTTTCCCTAAAATAAGATGAGCAAATTTGTGGAATCCAGGGCTTCTTTCCTTATTTTGCTTAGTAGGCGGATGGGGGCTTGGAGATAAATGTCTGTTTAAAACCCACTTGGTATGAACTTATCAACTTAGAACTTAGTATGGAGAATATCTATTTTGAGAAGTTGTTTTCCAAATACTTTATTTATAAAATTGCATTTAATACAGCAAGTTTTAAAAATTTATATGGAGGTATGCATTATTTTATTGTTATATATAAATGGTCAGAATTTGAGCAGTCACCATTCTATTTGCTATTTGTTTGTAAAATAATGTAACAGATTTTCATATGTTTGCATCAGCTGATTAGTTCACTTTCCTGTGCAAAGTTTCTGATACCTGCCTAAAAATCTCTATTTACTCAGTTTGCATTTGTTATCAAAAGCTATATTGAAGCCAGGCATGGCAGCACTGGCCTGTAATCACAATACTTGGGACGCAAGAGGACCACAGATTTTAGGCCAACAGTGCATAGGACCTTAGCAAGACCTTATTTCACAATAAAAAAATAAAATAGTTCTTGGGATGTAGCCCAGAGGTAGAATACTCTTGGTTTTATTCCATGTAACACACACACACACACACACACACACACACACACACACACACAATAAATGTCCATGAAAAATTCTGGTGCAGAAGTGGTTTTGGTGTAAAGAACCTGGCTCCTGGCTGCAAAGTTGGCAGCTGTAGATCATGTAGGTCTCAGGGCCACCAGATCTCCTGCATAGCTTTAAGAACTTGGACAATTTATTACCCTCAATGGATCAGTTTCCTCCTCTGTAACATAAGGACAGGGATTCTTTTTCACTCGAAATGTTATTGAGAGAATACATATACATTAAAGAAGATGCTGGACATACCTACACAGTGCCTAGCAAACCCTTCTTATGAAGAAGAGATAGCAATTGAGGACATAGAGTGTGCCTATTTACTCCTTTGGGGAAACTCTTATATGTAGAACTAAGTTAGAAATATGGAAGTTGACAACACTAGTCACAAGATTATTGACAAATTTATAAATTGTAAGATTGGTGTCTCTGGTCCACTTAGGAAGGATTAGCACCTGAGGATTTTGTTTTACTACTGTGTTTTAGGATATACCTCAAAGGTCTCGGAAATATCTAAGCCACTTGTCAGTCTGTTCTCTGGGCATTAAGAATCAGATAGAAATGACTGAGATTTAATCTCCAGCCATGTCTAATCCTGTTATTGTTGTAGAGGCACACGAGCAAATAAAAATATGCTAAACAAACTTTTCTAACTAATCTTATACCAATATTTAGAGTAAATCAAAATTTGACTCATGTTGGACGTACATTTGACTTATAAAGCATTCATGTTTCAATGACTAGCCCTATAATAGCTGTAAAGGATATATTTCTCAACCAAAAAAATAAAACTACCTCTCAAAATATAGCTAATGTGTTTATATACAAGATTCTCTTTAAAATATTACATAAAGACACCATTATAACAATTTGACTTCTCTGCTTAAAATCTCCAGTAATTTCTACCATTGCTGTCTCCATCCCATGTGGTCATTGCTACTTTTTTTTTTTCTTGACTAAGTATACTTATTAGTAAAAATTGAGCACCCTCCCCCATATCTTATTTGTTTATTCTCAAATTTTATTTAATTTTTAAAATTAAATGCATTACTCTGTTAGTGTATTATAAATTACACACTACTTAGAATTTTAAAGGTAGATCAAAATGGAAGGATTGCAATCTTGGGATGTGGTTGTGTGTTTTTCACTCTTGAGTAAGAAATCAAATTAGAAGATCCTGTTAGTTCTCATTAATATGAGTGACATTTTGTAAATTCCCAGTGACTGTGTGGAAGTTTGTCTTCAAGTCTATGTGATTCCTTGGGAAAAGCCTGTCCATGGTTCCGGCTTCATTGTGGTCTCAGCCAGCATCATGATGCACAACACTTCCTTAAAATAAGTTCATGGTTAACACAGCTGGATGTGAATTCCTATTTCATATGAAACCTCTTCATTTGAAGCACTATGCTCTTGTCAGATCAGGTTAGACCACCATTTTTTAACTTGCTGACATGGCTGGTGAAGAGTTCCTGGCAGAGGTAGAAGTGCCCTATCTCTTCCTGTAGTTCACAGATGCTTTAGGACAGTCTTCAGTACTGTGTTATTTTGTATGAGTTACCGTGGTTGAAACTAGGAGCTATTCTTAACTAGGCTTATGTCACCTGCAAAACACAGCTGTATGCTACAAGTGGGCAAGTCAATACTGACACATGGGGATATCTCCTTTTCCCTCATGATGCTCTACAAATTTTGCCAATGGCCATTTGAGAAATGCAGGCAACTGCAGGTGGGGAGATCAACCTATATTATTAATTTACGTTATAAATGGGTAAAGCTTTAGTTTTATTTTCTATGTATTCAAATTAAACATTGAATATAAATGAAAGCTCTTTTTTCTTAGCTTGCATTCAGAGAGTATGTTTTGTACATCCCTTGGAATGCATCCATCCACTTGCAAGCCCAGAAGATACTTAAGAACTCCCTGCCTACCATCCCAGGAAATTTCTTCACATTTTTTTTGCCTCAAACTTTTGCATCATTAACACTGGTTTGTTGTATGCGCCCTTACCTAGAGTCCCTTCCCTCCTACGTTTTACTCTCACTTTTCCATTTCTAGTTACCCTACTTATCCTGTAAAAGTCGTGTCCTCGGTGACTCCCTTCTCATGACATGGAGAGGGCAGGGACATCTCTGCCTTGTACCAGTGAGCATTAAGGTTAACTTGTCCAAACTCATCCCTCGTAGGATGGCCAGATAAGGAGTTAACTCTGCCTGCTCAGGGGAGAGGGGGGGTTTCCCATCAGGAACACTTGAGTACAAGTGAGGAGGGGTTGGGATAGATGGCAGGAGTATTGGATAATAGTACATACACATGCCTCATTAAAAAACAAAACAAAACTAATCGAACGGAGCATACATTTTTCCATGCCACCTCCAACTTTGGTATAATTGAAATTTGAGTCTACACATCCTTTAAGTTCATCCCAAAGTTTCCAATAAATTGCCTCTGGCTATTGCCAGTCATGCATAACATTTTGGTTATGAGCTCTCTGAAGACTCATTTCTAGTGAATTTGACCTTTTAGGGAATTTCAAATTATTCTAAGGCATATAAAAAACTATAGGGTTTTTTTTTCTGTGTGGCTAGTTTTGATAAACTTGTAATTTTGTTTTAATTTAATTAGATCTCATACTGCAACAAGTCAACTTTTGACAGAAGCATACGCCTCTCTCAAGAAATAGTCCTTTAGGACCTACTAGTATATAACACTAACAACTGCTAGCATTTTTAATTTTACAAATTCACTTTCGGTGTCTTAAATTGTGACTCCTGGCATATGGCAGACAATAGAATACTATTTTATTGAAATGTTTGATTGAAGTCTAACACTTGATTATTTTGGGAAACAACCTCAACTTTGACATTCTAAGTATAGTACAAAGAACTATATTTTAATAGACAAATAAAACTTATCCACGTGCATACTGTATAACATGGTGTTTTAAGTATTAATACATTGTATAATCGCTAACTTGAGCTAATTAACCTATGCATTGTCTCACACACTTATCTTTCTTTGGTAAAAGATTTTCGTTAACTATAGTCAACATGTTGTATAATAGAGATCTTAAATCTCCTATCTAATTGAAATCTTGACCAACATCTCCCCAGTACCTCCCCCAGATCCTGGTAACCACTACTCTACTCTCTTATTATAAGTACAATATTTTTAGATTTCACACACAAGTGAGCTCATGCAGTACTTGTTTTTCTATGTCTGACTTATTACATTTAACATAATGTCCTCTAGGTTAATACATGTTGCCATCAATGACAAGACTTTCTTATCTTTTATGATGTAATAGTAATATATCTGTATATGCTACTACATTTTCTTTATCCATTCATGTGTCAACGCATGCTTAGGCTGTTCCGTATCTTAGCTAGGATGAATAATATGTGATTGATAGGGAATGCAGATATCTTTTTGATACATTGGTTTAATTTATCATGAATATATACCCAGAAATGAAATTACTGAATCATTTGGTTGTTTTCTTTTTAATTTTTGAGAGATCTTCATACTCATTTCCATAATAGCCCTACTAATTTACATTTTCACCAAGAGCATACAAGTATTTCATTTTTTCTATATTCTCTCCAATACTTGTTATCTTTCATCTTTTTGATAACAGACATTTTAATAGATGAACAGTGGTATTTCAGTGTGGTTTTAATTGGCATTTCTCTGATTAGGGCACTAATCTGATTTTTCTGTTGATTAAGGCATTTGTCTGATGATATGAGCACTTTTTTCATATACATGTTGGTTGTTTATATGTCTTCTTTTGAGAAATGTCTGTTTGGATCCTTTGTCCATGTTTTAAATGAGTTATTTGTTTTCTTTCTATTGAGTTCCTTATATATGTTCCATGCATGTTTTGGATACTAAGCCCTTATCAAATATATAGTTTGCAAATATTTTAATCCAATCTGTAAGTAGGCTATCTCTCCACTCTCTTGGCTCTGCAGAAGCTCTTTAGTTTTGTTGCCTGTGTTTGGAGGGTCATAAAACAAAACATAAGAGATCATTGCCAGACCAATGTCATGGAGTTTTCTCTTACATATTATTCTAGAAGTTTTATAGTTTTTATTTTAAGGCTTTAATCCATTTTGGTTTTGTTTTGTTTATTTTTGTAGGACTGGGGACTGAACCCAGGGGTGCTGTATTACTAAACTACATGAATATCCCTCACTATTTTTTATTGTGTGACACAGTCCTGTTAAGTTGTCCAGTCCTGCCTCAAACTTGCAATCCTCCAGCTTCAGCCTCCACAGTAGCTGGGATTACAAGTGTGTCCACCACACCCAACTTGGGCGGATTATTGTACATGGGGAGATAAGGAGCTAGTTTCATTCTTCTGAATATGGCTATTTGGTTGTCCCAGCACCACTCATTGAAGGGACCATCTTGCCCCCATTTGGGGTTATTAGCAATTTTGTTGAGAATCAGTTGTGTTAGTCAACTTTGCATCTCTTTGACCAAAATATCCAACAAGAATAACTTAGGCTTATTTTGATTCATAGTTTCAGAGGGTCAGTCCATGATGGTTGATTTCAAGGCAGGAACATCATGGTAGCAGGAAATGGGGGCAGGGGCAGCTGTCAAACTCATGGCAGCCAGGAACAAGAGAGGAGAGAGAGAGAAAAGAGAGAGAACAAGAATGCAGAGACAGATACAGTCCTTAAGGCCATAACCCATCTCTGAACCTTGCTACACTGGGAACCAGGTTTTCAACACATGTGGGGTTTTTTTTTGGGGGGGGGCAGGCATTACAGATCAAAATCATAATGCTAATTGATCAATTGATCATGAATGAATTTATTTCTGGGTCTGTGCTCTTTCTCATCAGTCTATGGCTCTACTTTGTGTCAGTATCAAGCTATTTTGATGGCCATAACATGGTAGTATATCTTAAAGTCAAGGAGTATGATACCTCCAGCCTTGTTTCAAGAACCATTTTGGGGGGAAGCAAGTTGCTGACATGATATCCCATCATCCCTGGAAACTTGACTGTGTATTTCCTATAAATCAGAGCTTGTCCTACCTAATCACAGTCTATTCATCCAAATCAGGACTTAACATTGACACAATACTCTCACTCACTCAGGCCCCATTTGAACCATCCCTACTATGTCCTTTATACTAAAAAAAAAATCAGCTAAGAATCATTCATTCAGCCAGGCATGGTGGCACATGCTTGCAATCCCAGTACTTGGGAGGCTGAGATTGGAGGATCTGGGTTCACAGCCAGCCTTAGCTACTTAGTGAGGCTCTCCACAACTTAGTGAGACCCCGTTTGAAAATAAAGAATTAAAAAATAGGTCTTGGGGTATAGTTCAGAGGTAGAATGCCTCTGGGTTCAATCCCTAGTACCTCATTTAAAAAAATCATTCATTCATTTATCATGTCTCTTTGGGGGCTAGCTAAATTTACATGTAGGCAAATAGTAAAAACTAATGACAGTAACCAACAGTTTTTCCTCTGTCCAGATAGGTTTCTTTAGATACAGATTAGAGAAACTATCCTACTGTTAATAATATAGAAATATAAGGAAAATAGAGTATTTTGTAATATAGGGAAATTCATATATAAATAATTTCATGGGCTTCAATGTTGCATTTTAGAAATTAAATTCACAATTCTCAAATAAATATTTAAAAAATGATATGCATTTATTTTCTCTAGCAGATGCATGCCTTCTTCAAGCTAGCCAGTTGGAAAGATGGCTGTAGGCCTTATGAACCACAGAGTCAGATTTTTGGAAGAATTAGAGGGTACTACCCACTGTTGATGAACATGAGAGGCTAGAGACCACACATGACCATTTCTTACTGAAATCATCACCGGTTTCTATAGACATTATCAGGCCCATGAGTTCAAAGGTGAAAAAATACAAATTAAAGATGAAAAGAAGACAGAGTTGCTTCATTGAGCCTTTCTTTTCCTGAAATACCAAGACGTATTGACCTAGTTGCACCAAGACCTGCAAGAAGCCAAGAGTGACACCAGCATACCATCCCAACTCCGGCTGGACTGTCATCTTTCTTCATACTGGGACACACACACACACACACACACACACACACACACACACACACAGAAAATGCAAAGGAGGGGAGCCCAAGCTCTGGGCAGCAATGGCTGCCAGGTCTCACTGGAGAGGCAGTGGGGACATGAAATACCCACTGTACACAGACACAGGGTTCAGCTAGGGACTATCTTTGCCCCATTCTTTCTAAATTAAAAGTAAAATAGTTTCAAAAGTAGTTGTCTTTCTATTGAGCAAGACACAAAAGCATCACTGGAAGAATTTTCTTGGAAAGATTCACCTTCTTCTTTGCTCCAGAATTATTTCTATTTAGAATCTTATTTTATGCCAGGAAAACCACAGGTAAATCTCACCAGGAAAATTGTACTTTTTCTAGGATGCCTCCTCAAATTTAGCAATATATCTCCTATTTCTCTTTGCTTTAACCAGACACCTAAATTAAAAATTGATAAACAAGATTCACTCTGCAACTTGAAAGTATATAAACATTTTATTTGCAGCAGCTATATTTTTTTACCCCAATAATAATGCAACAGCTGTTTCTAGAGCTGAAAGAACAAACTTATCAAGACTATAAAACAAGAAGATTTCTAAACACTGATTTTTCTAATTATAACAGAAACAATAATCATATGCTGGCTAGACGAAGACCTCCTAGTACATCTCCTTCCCCAGATGCACTCGTAGGCACTGGGCTGACGATCAGTGCATGCATCAGCAAGGGCTAAGAGCAGGCGGGTGGGCCCAGATTTAAAGTCCCATCCATGGTCTGTTTAAGAAAGAGTGTAGTGCACCTTAGTACTGCCCGCCTGTGCTTATCACGTTATATTCCATTAGAGTCTGATCTATCTTCTATTATTTCACCAGACCTCTGTTAGACGTCATTATAGAGACACATGTTCAAGCAGCATTGCCTACACAGACTACTACTTTCTTTCCTGCTGCCAGCCCTCTTAATTATAATATTGGCAGCCTCTACAGAAGCCAGCAGCTCAGACTTTTGGTAGGACTATTTTTACACGTTTCTGTGTTGTTTATTTCTGATTAAGGAAAAAGGAGAGAAAAATCCTATATCTTTAAAAGATAACAATTTTACCACTAGTTCATTACAGATTTTGTTTTCTGGCTTGCCATTTTCTTAGTTCATGGCACCAAAGAGCAGAAGGAAAGATAAGTTTATGTAAGATTAGAATGGCATTTGGACATTTTTTTCTCATGCAGATAGCAGAATAAAGCATTTTAAATAGGAGTAACTCTGAGCTATTTTCTCCTCTCATTTGATATGCTGAAACATATCCAAGGCAGTCTTCCATTCTTCAGTAGCTTCCATATCCAGCTAGTTTCTAGATGCACCAGGCTACTGGCTTTTCTACAGATACAGCTAGCCAATAACAAGGAAACAGGAAGTTGTGTGCAATCTCCTAACTTGAATATAGTGCACACCACAAAGGCAGCTCATTGTCTTGACCTGATTAAAGCTGTGTAGTTTTCCACTGCAGAGCTTCAGCTTCTTAGTCAATTCAGCACTGTACACAAGATCCCAGCATCTCGGCACTGAAGAGGCGGCCTGCAACAGCTAGCTCTTCCCACCTGTATTGATGCCAAAAGATTTCTCTGCAACATTCCCAGCCAGGTGGCCAGTCTCTCTCCATTTCCGTAGTTAGAACGTGGATTTTAAAATTTCACTACAGGTCCATAACCCTTACAGAATTTTTTTTTTTATCATTAGAAATGAATCATTTATATAGATCTGAAATTAGCCACTTGGAAATTTATACAGACTGAACCTACATTTGTCCATAAGAGTTGAAGTGACTGAACCTAGGCATTTTTCTACATGGTGACAACCACGTGCTCTGTGCACCACATCCGTGGCCCCTCCTGTCATACCTCTTCTGCTTCCCTTTAGC